>VZTL01012660.1:0-35655 GCA_013400535.1 Scopus umbretta
GCAAGTTTCAGAAAGGTTTTCATTACAGAATTATTAATGAACATGTTTGGGTGTCTACACACGAGGGAAGTGCCCAATTTTCCTGCAAAGGGGAAATCAGGTTAATAGTATGGTCAGTAGCGGGAATTAAAGAGAGACCCTGCAGAGGCTATATCTGCAGATATACTGTTTCAACTCTTGAGACTCTCTGGGTAAATGCAAACTTTTTTTTTTTTAAAGTGTTCTTACTTCAGATTATAAACAACCACAGTCTAGGTGTTCAAAGAACAGCATATACATTTTTCTAAACTTACACAAAAAAACCCCCCAAAACCCAAGGTTCATTCTTGGAACTTGCTGGGTCATATCTGAAGTCAGTTGAAACACTTAAGGGACTGCAACCAAGCACTTACAGTGGGGACTCTCAAATAAAAAAACTTCATTGTAAAAAGCACCGTCACTAACCTTGTGGAAAATGCAATGTTAAATCATTTCTACTGTCTACCAAGTGTTGTATTAACTACTGCACCTAGTACCTAGCATGTGCTTTACAAACCAGTAATATAATTCAGCAGTGGTGGTAGTGGGGGAAAGCTATTGTTTTTAACATTTGTAGCATGTGCTATCATCCAACATACCCAGGATTTTAGTAAGGTTACAACGTTATTTGCAACTTACACATTTCGTGCTGTCAGTCAATAACTTGACTATTAGAGCCATCACTTTAGGTACAGCTTCAGTCAACATTTTCCAAAACACTTCATGTAATGTCATGCACTGTAGATAAAGTATGCCATAGAAGGCATATTTAAACAATGAAGAAGGTAAAGCAGCACCCGTAATTGTGACCCTTAAGTTACTTTAGCAACTAAAGCTCAGACAGAAAAATGCTAATATCAAATATAACCTTGAAACATGAGAATAAGAGACAACTAATAACAGAAGGCTAATATAAAGTCTCCCTTTACATAATACACAAAATTGCAGTAAAGTTGAAGTTCACTAACATCAACAATGTACTTCAGAGCTCCATCTAGGCTTATGATGATATGCATGAAAAATTCCCAGAATTTTTAAAGCATTTTGTATCTAGAACAATTTATTCTTCAGGCCCATGAAAGCAGCATTTAGGGACAATTTGACATTACTAAAGGGGAAGTTTCTCCTAACCATTCATGAAACTACTGTAGTTTGCCTTTTTACTCCTCTCTTCCTAGATACCACAGTGAAAATCATAAACTTTGTGCCTTTGTGGCAGAACATCATCTGACCCAAATCCCAGTCAAAACATACGAACTCTGGGGTACAGCCATTTTGCTAAACTCACCAAGATTACAAATGCACTGACACTTTACATTCACTATGACACAAATTATTTTTTGAGGGGATGCTTGAGGAAAAGGATGGTGACTCAGGTGTGAGTAATAGCAGAGGTGCTGAGAGCAGGGTTTATGAATAAGTTTATAAATATAAATATTTTCCGACTCTGAGGTCAGTCTTGTGGCCAAGTTGTTGTCTTACTGGACCCAGAACTGAAGGACAAGAAACATCATACATTCCCCACCTCTGGTGCTCACAAGACTACAAACATTCCCTTAACTGTAAAGCCAGACATACTCTTTGACCATTGACATATATATACACATACTTATTTATTGTCAGCATTTCTCTCAAATTTTGTTAAAAAACTATAAGTTAGGGAGGGTTCTGGAAACCCTTTTACATCTACTAGATACGGCCTTTATGCCTTTTAAAAGCTCCCATTTTAATTTTTTTTTTGGTAGCACAGCCAGATTTCAAAAGGCATATTAAATGAAGGATGGAGGGAAGCTAGTGTTTAACTTGACACCCGTTCGGTGGTCCAGGCAATTATATGCATATGAAATCACACAAGGCAAATTAAGCAAAGCTCACAGACCATTAAAGTTTTAGCTCAATCTATTAAACTGTTACTGAGTAACCTTAATATTCTTTCAAATTACTATACTGACCCAAGCTCCCCAAAGGCACAATCTTACAAAGCAATTACTTTTGAAGAACTAAGGTGCTTCTCAAAGCTCTGAGAAATCAGTATACCAAGAAAATGACACCAAGCAATGAAATGGTTTCTGCCCATCACTGAATCATAGAAGATACCATCCTGCCTGCCAATTTACAGTCAGTGCAGTTCCACATGACACAAGTATTTTACTACCTCCCCTATCACTTGGAAAGGGACAGAAATTTTCATTTAATCACATTTCAAACATGAGCTCTTCACTCTGACCATTTTTTTTCTTCAGCAAAACATTTATGATAAAGACTGTTTTCAAAAAGAAAAGTGATACAGCAGTTTTATCGCTATTACCTACTTCTCAACACAACAACCATTGGCAAAAAAGTTAAGCCATTTAAACTCTTAACCACACCATACAGCTTTCCCCACACTACTGGGGGTGGACTGAAAATTGAAACAGTGCTAACCTCAGCAAATCTTACTTTATCCCATTAAGTGATCAAGAAACCAAGACAACTCTAAAAAGATCATTAAATGAATAACAGAGCATACAACTCATGGGTATAAACAGATTTTTGTCCAGGAAAAAAAAGTATTTAGTAAAACCCCAAAGGCCTCCTGTATCAGATTAGGAGAGTCACTTCAGCCACAACTCCCAGGTGACTCCTAAATTTCCTTAATTTGCTCAAATACTTTCAAAGAAATTTGAAGAGTGCTGTCCATTGCCTGATGCAACAAAAGCTGGAAGAATCCATGAAGTTCAGCCACGCTTCTTAGTCAAATATTAGCATTGAATTTGCTGTATAAAAATTAGCAACAATTTTTGCTCTGCTGTCAAAAATGTAAAAGCTGGAACAACTCAATTTTTAGTGAGTTTAATAATTTTCTCAGTGATCAGAAAACCCAGCATTTTATTTTAATTCACATATATTAAACAGCCCAGCTGATTTACTTTGCTAGCAGAATAGATAAGGAGGGTCTTCTCCAAGAAAAATCAAACCTTAGAAATGGAGACTGAAGTCATTGTTGAATGACAAAAACTGATTTCCTGTGGCAGACAAATCTCATCTAGGCATATCAATTTTTCTTCATGAGATATGGGAAGGGTTATTACCCATGATGATCAAATAAAGATATGTTTTCAAGAAGATTAATGTCTCACATGTTTTAAGGAGATCAAACAACAGATTCTCTAGTGCTGTATTAATAAAGCAATAGTTGCATAACTGACTTGGCTACACCAGCGCAGAAATGTAGGAGTCAAGTAGGCTTAAAGCATACCAAAAAGACGAGAGAGAAATCCTTGGGAGATAGAAAGAAGGTGAAATCACCTCTGATTCACTTTGAGGGAAACAAAATTTCTTCAAACTACAAAAGAAGAGTCAATAAGCCTCTATAAACTCAAAGTCCTCCTTCTGAATTAAAACCAGACTCATTAATCCAGCAGTCCTGAAGCAAAAATTTCAGACCAGCTAGAGACAAAACCAAGACAGATGGATGTTTCAGCCAGCGTCGTGCAACTACACTATCATCCTGTGAGGTATCGCAGAAGTTATGACAGCTCCTACCCTGCAGAAAATAGAGTCCTGAGTAGAGGAGGAGACAGGCAAATGCCTCCCATCAGCCCAGAAGGAATGTCAAGCAGAGACTGATGGCTCCACAGGGTTCCCAGGAAATCTGAGAGACTCATCTACCGGAATACCAGTTCAAAACCACCAACTCTGAGGACCCCGAAACTTGAGACACAAAAATGGGCTGATTTGATGCATGTAAAAATACTCATAATGGGTCTCTTCCTGATGCATTAAGAGTGGTAACAGCCCTCTTTGGAAAACTCAGCCCCGACTCGACTCTACACCTTTCTGGACATCTCAAAGACTCAACAACCCAGGTCATGCAGAATTCCTGCATTAAATTGGTAGATTCAAGAATATTTTTTCTGATAGTCTTGGACAGGAACAAGCAGATTCACTGACAGTGAAAGAAAATAGTAACAGATCCCAGCCAAGTGAATTGTTAAGAAAACCCTAAAAAATACAGAAATCCCCACCAAAAACAGGTCTGAGGAATCACATTAGCTCAGAGAACATTTTACAGGTTCTTTCTCCTAAGCACTTCAGACATTTGATACAGACATTTCTACTCAAGTCTGTTTTTTTTTTCCTGATGTTAAACAATATGTACGGAAACACAGGAAAAGAACACTAAAAAGGTGTATACTCAAGATACGTTTTCAAGCTTCTAATTGCTTGCTAGAATTACTACCATCCTGGCTAAGACCATACCACTGTGGACTGGGTGCGTACAGGTGTATGTTTGTGCAGGCCACAGTTCTGTTAATCACAGCAGCAGCACAAAGTGATGATGCTGAGGGTAACTGCATGCTCTAGCTGAGGAAGAACCACAGGTAGCTCCTTCCCCTCCTCCTTCCTGACAATACATGCTTACATGCCTTAAGTATCTACGCTCCAAGTGCAGGTCCATTTACCTGTGTTAGGCGACTGCCTTCTAGATGGATGCAGAAGTCCAGGTTCCAGATAGGGCCCCAAAAGGTCATTTTCAGACACCAAGTACGTATCAGTTTGAAGACCAAATTACCATGCTGAGCAAGGATTCCAAAATCAACAGCATCCTCTTTTCCCACAATTATGTACAGACAACCATGGGATTTTTAATGTTCAAAAAAGACAATCCGTATTTTTAGAACAATGTTCAAGTTTAGCACAGCAAAGCAGAAATAGAAATTGCTTTTAACTCCAGCAGCACAAATGTTTAACTGATGTAAAAATTACCAACAGTTTACATCAACAGAAGAATTAATTTATTTTAAAAATAAAAAAGAAATCTGAGCACAAACCAAAAACTGTACAACCTACACTTGAAATATAACAGAGCATACCATTCACTAGTTTATTGATTTTCAGAACGTGCACAGACACAAGCATAGCACAGAACGATCCCTTTCAGAACAGTCATCACAGCTCAGCTCAGACAGCTGATGTTCCAAGTGGGCAGCTGAATCCATGCAAACAGCAAGTACATACTGGGGTGAGTAACTCTACACCCTGCAGAAGTACTGAGCAACAGCAAGAGATGAAGCACAAAGAGCAGAGAAACAAGCAGAGTGTTTCCAAGAGAAATGCAGAAAGCCATGGTAAAGGAAACAAGAGATTGACATGCTAACACAGAGGGACAGGGCAGAACTGCATCCAAAGCAGCAAGCTTCACCAGGGATACTCGCTGGTTCCAGCCAGCATAGCTATCACACAACAGAAAATGATAAATGAGCTGGGTGGGTATTTATCTAGCAGATATAGCATTACTTTCACGCCAACATAAAATACTTCACCCTGTCTGTAGCTGCCTTCCAAGGCTTTTCCATGCAATATGAGCTACTCTGAAAAAATCCATATGCATCAGAACAAGAGTGGCAATGAGAACCTGAAAGTGAGACACGTTCAGTTTAATTGTGAAGCTCCACAAGTGATTAGTACAGCAGAGGAGAAAATTAGGTAGATGTCTTAAAGTATAGTTATTTTCAGCCTCTGAATCTCAAAACCTTAAAATCTGTTAATCAAGAAAGTTAACTCTTTGAATAACCAGAACTCCTAATATGCTCTACTTTTTGAACTGGAGGAATCTTAGTTTTAAACTCCAGGAGTATGAAATGTTGGCATGTCCATCCAGCATTGTGAACTGCCAAACATACCAATATTTTAAACAAGGATAAACCATTTTAAGGATAACTCATCATGAAAGGTATTCTGAAAAACGCACTGTTAAAAGCTGGGATATCAACCCCACCTATCAGGAAGGCTGTAAAAAACTTCTATTACGGAACCTCATTTTAGTTGACTACAATTTCCAGTCTGACCAGATGTACTTGTAAATGCTGGTTCATTAAAGGAACATAGCACAGTGATAGCAGTTAAAAAATTGTTCTCTATACATTACTCTTGTAATTTCCCATCTTCCTGCACACCAGATGCAGACATTTATTGCAACTCCTGGGAAAAGACTGGGCAGGTGATAAACAAACCTAATAATTGAATATGTCAATTTGAGAATCTTCAGAAAAAAATTAAGACAAATTTCATAGGTATAATATAATATATACGACTGTATTTCTGCACAGATATATCAGTCTACATACATCCATGTAGATGATATATAATTTAAGGTAGATCAACTCTCTACATGCAGGTAGAAATCCTACATAGCTCACTGGACACCTACAAGAAAATTTTGGCCAGGAAGGACATCTTAGACAAATATCACTGTGCAGTGAACAGTTCTACAAGAATTTCAGTACAGTATAGTATTGGCCAAAACTCCATGAAAAGTAATAAATATTATATTGCCAAAGGGGAAAAAGGTGGAAGATTTTACCAAATATAAAATCATATGTACAAAGCCAATTTAAGAACTTCCCTAATAAATACATATACAAAAACATATTTATATATTAGACATTTAAATAAAAGGAGAATAAAAAAATCTGGTAAGCAACTTCAAATTCAGCCTTCTAGAGAAGAGTTGTTTCAAGGAGAAGGATATGAGAAATAAATCCATGCATTTAACTAAAAATCTTAGTAATTACATTCATGTTCACCTTCATTTTGGTAGTATTTCAGAATAATTATTAATATTTATATGTAAAAAGATCAATTCAAAGTTCTGGCATGGATCACAGTGTGTTATGCTGTTTACATTGGAACAAGCAACTGTCCTTTTTCATTTTTCCACTGTGTTGTGAATTTTACTGTACATAATGACTGCTGGAAAAGACCAAGTTATAGCACCGGTACTATTGAACTGAATTACCTTGCAAAAAGACTGCCTATGCAGTATCATCATTAAAGCATCACTGAATGTATTACTAAACCACATATCTGCAGGGATTCAACTATTTACTCCAAGACTCCTCATGACCACCAATGACAACAATAGTAACAGCAAATCAGTACTTTTTTTTTTTTTAAAAGACACCTTTGTATTAACGTAATAGATCACTGGATATCAAGAAAATTGGAGTCAAACACATCACAAGAGAACTTCAATGTCAGTAAGAAGCTTTAGTACAGAACAGTTTACTATAAAAGCAAAAGAAATAGGAGATGTTGTATTTCACAGAAAACATTTTTGAACACTCTAAGCTCCACGAGGAAACCACACATAAACAACCTGGAGGATAGTAACCACTTTTGTGGTTTGTTTTTAGGATACAGAGGAACCATGTTAGAAAAAGGATCATCCCATAGGAAGGTGTGTCAGAAGAAATTCTGTAGTAGATCAAGAACAAACGGATGTACTACTTGGTTGTTACTACTGTCTTCCTTTTAACATTACTATCTAATTTAAAAATGGACTCAGACCAAACAATTCTAAAGTAATACAGCCCACCAAGAAATATCAAACATTTTTTTAGTCCAAGATGCCTAAAATACAAAGTCCAGCTTTCCTACCACCACAAATACTTTCCAAGCAATCTGTGTGTGAAGCATAAGGGAAGCAGCAGCTGGAGGCTAGGAGACAGCTGAGCATCTGGTAGAATCGATTTCCTTAACACCATGAGATAACACGTGCCATCCATTATAGAGATTATTCACTTTAGTAGTGTGTTATGTTTGTTAGAATCTAAAGTTTCAAATGCTGACAACTCTTGTGGACGAGGCGTGCGGTACCTTTGGGGGAAGAAAAAAACCACACCACAACCAAACCAAAACACCAAACCTGAAACATTCTTTCCAGCAGCTTCTTTAAAATGCACTAAAAAGTTCTGCCAACACTTTCACCAGAGCAGCCTACGGGGCTAATAGCGAGTAATCATTACAACAGCATGACATTGAGCTAAAAGCAGAAAATGAAAATGCCATTTCCCTGCAGAGAAACAACAGTCATTCATTTTTTTAAAACTCCATGAAATACAGATATCTTAACACTTCTCTACAGGTAAAGAAAGGAATAGATGTAGAACAAGAGAACGTGTTTTCTCAATTGCCTATTCATATTAGCAGCTGAAAGACACCATACCAAATGGAGGACTGATGACAAACAAAACATGGGTGAATAGCACTAAATAGCCAAGGAAGATGTTTTGGGGTGGGGAAATCTTGGGTTTTGTTCAGTAACATTTTGTCAAAAGATTTGTTTTGAGGGATAAGGTAAGACTCAGTCAAATACTTCCCTAATTTTGTTGTAAAGATGAGAAAAAGAAACGAGAGTAGTATGTGGCATACTTTGTGTACATCATAAAGCAGCTAAAATTAGGCCTTTGCAGGTTAAACAGTCATAAAAAGTCATAAGCATCTTATTAATTTAACAGGAAATGGATTGCTGGAACCAGTGCACAATCATTGCAAGTCTCTCAGAGCCCCATCAATATGCCTCAGTCCTGTTCTGCATACAGTCACCTTCTGGATTTGGCATCACTGATTAACTTACTTTCATGTCCCAAAACTGCCAAAGGTCTGTACTGCTAGAATCTAGACTAGTATTAGTCTAGTATTAGTACTAGTACTACTGTACTGCTAGAATTGTTAAACAGCTTTCAGCTGCCATCTTTTTTTTTTAATTTAAATCAGTAGGTGACAGCATTAGTAAGAAAAGACATTTTATTAACAAGACCTCTTAAAAAACACATTGAAGATTAGTTTTAAAGCTGTATAAAGTGTTTACAGAGATTCTTGTTAAAAGCTTAAAGTGCACATTTCACTTAGCCTTTAAAAAAGCAAATAGTATTTATTATACATTAAGCACTACTATGCCCTGAGGTTTCTGCTCAGAGCTCTCACATGTAAATGTGACTGATAAAATGGATATGACCTGTTAGCCAAGGCAGAAGCAGCGGTTAGGGAAATGTTTCATCCTCTCTGGGACACAGCACAGTATCATGCTTCTGCTGTTTCTGCTTACAGAGAATTGGTCCCAGGGAGGATGACATTTAATTAGATCCGAAGGCATCCACAAGGTACTCATTTTACAAACTGAATCATAATGCAAATAGGGCAGGTAACGCTATACATGCAGCACCATAAAGGTGACTTCTTCACTGCACAGTAATATAAAGTCTCAAGGAGAACGGCAAGGAAAAAAGGCAGATTGTAGATGCTGTGCCACCACAGGTAGGTCCAAATTCAACATCTCAAGGGGACAATGTCCTTTTACTTAAAGCAATGTTGCTTTACCAGTGTTTTTTACATGCATTAATTCACACCACTGCATTTTCCATCCATTCTGTATTATTGTATCATACTATTTCACATGACATGTTTTTGTCATAGCAGATGCATTTCCCTCCTCCCTCTTAATCTACTGGCCTTTTCTCATTAAGCCAGTAGCTAGTAAAGTCCAGCCTTGAAGATCTTAGTGGAAACAGGAAAGCTTATCAAGTGCCCCAACTAGGTATTTCTCTTCACCAGTGACCAGCTTATGCACAATAACACATATCAAATAGCCAAATTCACAGTCCTTTCAAAATTGAGTTCTCCAAGAGGGAAAACAATTTCTTCAGTGCTATGTCTATCAGGGCCAGAGATACACAGAACTCAGAGCCATCAGACAGTCTAGGGCTACATCATTGCTTGCAAACACATGAAAAAAATCACATCAGACATCAGGAAAGCAAAAAAGGATGATATTTTGTTCTTAGCCTGCCCTTGGCCCTTTATCATAGTTTTTGCTCCTTCAAATAAAAAAAGTAAGTATAAATAAGCAGCAAGTAATTTTTGTAAAAAAATTACTTTTTTGTCTGGGCTAAGCACAATACATCAAGATTCATGTGGAAAGGCCAGCAGCAAAGGAAAATTGTGAGAAAGGAAGAAGAAATTACACATCATGCCTATATAGCATTTTTCATAAAAAGAACATCATTCTATCACATTTCTAGAGCTGATGAGAGTTTAGAACAAAACACCAGTTCCAAGTAGAGAGCAGGACATTGCTGCAGTGAGTTTACAACAGCTAAGAAAGAAAAAGGAGGATTTCACTGACAGAAAGAGAGTAAGAGAATGATCACCACTTGTACAATCGTAATCCCCAAGTTCCAGTAAAGGGAGATGACATTAAAGAAGTGCATATTTTTCTTTAAATCCTCCATTTTTCAATTTTTAAAGTTACATCTACAGAGGCAAGTACATCTGCAAGTTCACCAAACATTTACAAACTCAGAGCTGCTTTAAGTTTCCCAGTGTCTTGGCCAGACTTCAGTTGCTAGCAATCCTGTTTGGCCCAGCAAAACTCCTTTCAACCAGAACCAAAGTACCAAGGAGTATATGCTATACCTACTTAATAGCTCCACAGGACACAGCAATCTGTAGACATCCCTCTTCTACGTTCCTGGGATACGACAGCACTGCATTTCATCAGTCACTACGAGGGAGGCAATACAGTACCTGTAAGCTGCCGCCCCACAAGCCCTTCAAAGCAGCACAGGCCAGCATTACCACCAAAAGCAGCAGCCAAGTAATACGCTCCCTCTCCCCTACCGTCAGCCATAAGGGCAGCTGGATTGAAGAACTGACCCAGATTTAAAGTATGCACTAATTAATGGCTTTCTGAAGACAAGTTTGAGCTCATTTCTTATCCAACTCAACTAAGCACTGGCAGCATTTCAGAGGAGAAGACAGAGCTGGAGGTGAGAAGTGACCATATGAGAGCAACGGCTACAGTGCGGCTCTGAAATGCTCCTAGAAGTTACGACACAAAAGTCCCTGTGTAAAGTGTAACACGTAATTAGCTGAAAGCATGCTGCCTTCCCTCCTCTCAACTGAACACAAAGATGAAAGCTTGCGCAAAGGTACACAGAACCTTCTGCAAAAGACAAATGGGAAAAGCATTAAGCCTATACTGTTACAGTTACTGTGCATGTCAAGAATACCACTTATAGACCTCTTTTCCGCTCTGTTCTATAGGGGGAGTGCATAACCACCTCCCGAAGTTCAGGGGTGTGGTGGCTGGACACTATCACTCCCCTTCTCAACTGGACAGGGGAGAGAAAATGTAACAAAAGGCTCGTGGGTCAAGATAAGGACAGGGAGAGATCACTCAGCAATCATCATCACAGGCAAAACAGGCTCGATTTGGGGAAATTATCTTAATTTATTACCAGACAAATCAGAGTAGGATAATGAGAAATAAAAGCTAAATCTTAAACACCTTCCCCCCACCCCTCCCCTCTTCCCGGGCTCGATTTCACTCCTTACTTTCTCTACCATCTGCCCCTGCCCCAAGCAGCACAGGCCGATGGGGAACAGGGGTTGCAGTCAGTTCATCATACATTCTCTGCCGCTCCTTCCTCCTCAGGGGAGAACTCCTCCAGTTCATGGAGACAGTCCTCCATGAACTTCTCCAATGTGGGTCCTTCCCACAGGCTACAGTTCATCAGGAGCAGACTGCTCCACCGTAGGTCCCTAACACTGGGTCACAAGTCCTGCCAGCAAACCTGCTCCAGCGTTGGCTCTTCTCTCTCCATGGGTCCACAGGTCCTGCCAGGAGCCTGCTCCAGCACAGGCTTCCCACAGGGTTACAGCCTCCTTTGGGCCCATCTCCCTGCTCCAGCATGAGGTCCTCCACAGGCTGCAGGTGGATATCTGCTCCACCATTAACCTCCACAGATTGCAGGGGGACAGCCTGCCTCACCATGGTCTTCACCACAGGCTGCAGGGGAATCTCTGCTACTGTGCCTGGAGCACCTCCTCCCCCCTCTTCAGTGACCTAGGTGTCTACAGGGTTGTTCCTCTCACATTCTCACTCCTCTTTTTGGCTACAGTTGTGCAGGTTCCCTCCCCCTCTTAAATACGTTATCCCTGAGGCACTGCCACCATCACTGATGGGCTCAGCCTTGGCCAGGGGCTGGTCCACCTTGGAGCTGGCTGGCATTGGCTCTTTTGGACATGGGGGGAAGCTTCTAGCAGCTTCTCACAGAAGCCACCCCTGTAGCCCCCCCACTCCCAAAACCTTGCCAGACAAACCAATACAAGGGGTTAAACATTTACTTGAGAATTCTGTTGCATTCCCTGAGCTTCCTGGGACGAAGTTCTGTCACCAGAGGGCAGGTGTGCATGCCTGTGTGCCTGCAGACAGGAGACAGCACCTAATACAGGAACAAGCAGATTTGGGGGCAGCTGATATATTGCTTTCATTATTCAGAGTACCGATTTTTATTCACCTATGGCATGCTGGCATGAGCAGATTTCTCTTCCATCGGAAGATTTGCTTGACATACACCCTTTGCAGGGAAGACAGGAATTTACTGTAGCTTAGCAATTAGTACTGCAATCCACCTTCAGTTTTCTCAAAAACAAATGATCGAATAAACTTCTAAAACATTACAATTGAAAGACTAACCTGGAAACACTGTTATATTCATATATATAGATTGTTACTGTACAAATGCTCAATTAATTCTTCAGATAGACACTTTTTGCTGCAAAATCTTTGCTTTGTTCACATCAACTTTGATAGTGAATAAAAGCACTTAGCAGAATTATATTTACTATTTTAATTACTAAATCTAATGTAGACAGTAGTTCTGCCAACTTTATATCAAAATACATGCCATAATCAAGATCTTTGCTTGGACAAGATGTGTGCAATTTCAGATATGCCACGCACTCGTCATCAAGAATAAAATTATTAAAGAACTACATTTAGGAAGGGCTATCCTCATGTATTTTAACAAGCTAAATGTTCACAGTAGCAAACCGTACTTTTAATGAAACTTGATGTCAGTTTTACATGGCAGATAACTGAATAGACAAGAACTTACCATCTACACAAAGTAACTGTTTAACTTTAGCATAAAACTGTTTTTCATAAGAATCATATGTTTTCTTTCAGAGAAGTTTTAGATACGAAGTGGGCACTAACCAATTACAATCATGCCTAAATCATTTTTATTTAGGTATGTTCCACTATGTATACAAGGGAAAAAACCCCCAACATTCATATTCATTTAGGTGGCCACAAGCATTTTGCAGTTTTTTGTTTTGAATAGCAGCCAATGAATCTCTCCTGACAGATGATAATTTTATTTTAATTTTGAATTTCCTCTCAGCTTTGAGGTTTCACTGGAACCTTATTTACTTAAAAAAAAAAATCTTCACTTTGCTGTCTACGGTGAAGTTGGGAAAGCATGGCTGCACAACTTGAAGTGCTGACAGAAGCTCACTCTACATTAGGTGAAATTCAGGTACCAAAAATAACTCTCACCAGTTGGTCCCTATATAATCCTCCCCCAGCAATTTTCACCATTTCTGCTCAAATAAAGCCAAACTCATGAGAAACAACTGAGTAACTGCCCCTTTGTGCTGGTTTTGGCTAGGGTAGAGTTAATTATCTTCATAGCAGCCAGTATGGGGCTGTATTCTGGATTTGTATTGAAAACAGTGTTGATAATACAGGGATGTTTTTGTTATTGCCAAGAACTGCTTACACAGACTCAAGGCCTTTTCTGCTTCTCACCCCACCCCACCCGTGAGCAGGCTGAGGGTGCACAAGAAGTTGGGAAGGCACACAGCTGGGACAGCTGACCCCGACTGACCAAAGCGATATTCCATACCATAGGACATCATGCTCAGCATATAAAGCTGGGGGAAGAAGAAGGAAAGGGGTGATAGACATTTGGATTGATGGCGTTTAAGAACTTAAGAATTAATTTTGTCTTCTCAAATAACCATTACATGCAACGGAGTCCTGCTTTTCCTGCAGCTGGCTAACCTCCTACCTGCTGTCGGGAAGTAGTGAATGAATTCCTTGTTTTTGCTTTGCTCGTGTGCACAGCTTTTGTTTTACTTAAACTGTCTTTATCTCAACCTACAAGTTTTCTCACTTTTACCCTTCTGATTCTTTCCCCCGTACCACTAGGGAGGAGCGAGCAAGTGGCTGTGTGGTGCTTAGTTGCCAGCTGAGGTTAAACCATGACACTCCTACACTGGTACGTATATGGGTAATGTAACCTTCAGTAATGTTTCTTAGTATTACCCAAAGCTTTTGCATTTTCAATTCTTTAAGTTATTCAAGCTTTTTTCCTACAATCTCACAAAATTCACATCACCATTTTTGTAGTTCAGAGGCCTGCTACTTTAAAATAATCAGCATGTGTGTTAACTGCAGTCATAGAAAGCCAGTAAAGATGTCTTTTCTATATCAATAAAATATCCTTTAACTTTTTCATAATTTTCAAAACTTCCACAATTCATTGTGTTCTATGATTTTCCAAGAGCAACAGTATTTTCAAACATGACTGTTACAAGTATTTTCATTAATGCAAACAGAAGTTTTCAGCTCATTTTGCTTACATAAACAATCAAATATCTTAGTGGGCGACAGGATGAAATTAAGGTTTGACATGCCAGAAAGTTCAAGACATTGGTTTGCGTTTTGGTTTTTCTTACATAGTGATGTTCTAAAAATATTTTTTTTTAAAAAATAAATCAGTTATCCCATTATCTTTAGAAGTCACATATTGCCTGTTTGAAAAGAAAACCTTCATTAGCATGTAGAGTAAACAAGAAGCAGAACTAAGCCTATGGAATAAACCAGAAGTTGGGGATCCAACAATGCCATGGTTGCTGGCTCCTCTAAACATGAGGAACACTAATTTCCAATAGACATATAGTTTGTTGTTGATTAATCTACTACATTAATTATATTTAAATTGGGGCCAAAGTTTTTCCCATGTCCATTAAAATGCCTCTTTCTTTTTCCCCACCAATAGTACCTGGAGTCCCTATCGCAGTCCTCCCAGTCTTCCAGCTCAAATTCTAATGCACATGGCACTTCTTAGTTTCCACTTACCCTTCTCCTACTGAATTTTCAGAGATTCATAGTAAATCTCCTGATGATTTCTTGCTATATGCCCTACCTGTCTGCCATACAAGAGTTGCATGAATAGTATTGTAACTGAAGTGATAAAGACACTGATCAGCCCATTTTGATAGCGCTTAGGTGCAGAAATGAAACCACAAGAGAATTAAAAGGATGAAATAGAAATAAAGCCAGGAAAACCACAACAAATCTAGAGCAATGTATGACTAGAAAAAAAATCTTATGACTAAACAGGCCATACAGCAGCAAGTCCGTAATTTGCCCTATGTAAGCACAGATGCTACTCAGTCTCTCCATTTGTTAAGACTGCTACAAACTCGTTTATCTAATGCTGCACTAAAATATTCTATAACAAAAATTGTCATGCCACCACCAATACAGAAGTCCATCTCTTGATTACTAATTCATGAGGTCTTTCACAAAACATGGCACATGTTCATAATTAGCAAAAATAGCCCACTCTCCCAGCAGCTTCACAGAACTCACTGCAACTACCCAGAGCTCCTAAGCATAAGTCTGCATCTGCGTACTTTTGCATGCAACACATGCTGTTGTCAACTGAAAATTTCCAGTTTCCTCAAGAAGTTGACTTAAGCACTTCATATAGTCTTACATAGCTCTTAATGTCCCAGACACAGAACATTCCTGGGTTGCTCAATCTGTAAGATCTATTCATCAAACAGTCAGCCCAAACAGCTAGCTCAAGAATTAAATCTCCAGCATTTTTCAACAAACTTAATTTCTTATTAACATTTTAGGGGTTTTGATCCTGAGTAAAGAATTCTTGCAGACTTTGGAATAAACAGCATCTATTACTGGGCACTTAGCATCCCCTCCAAGCAGTTAAAAATGAAAGGAATGTTGTTTATGATCCTAGAACAGCGCTCCCAAACACTAATCATTGCCAGTGGTGAAAGAGAATTTCTGTCATATGGCATTTAAGTTCTACCTTTAAAATACTGCATATCACAGGTCCTCCCTGCCACTGTATGTTGTGGTTTGACATGCATTTTAAAATTCCCCTTCCCATGATTTCTCAATTTCTCAGTTTCACAAAAATATCTTGCATCTCCTTGGAAACCTGAACACAACACAAAGACTGCTGGCTCTGATGCTTAGAAGCAGGTTAGAAAAAGAACTGCATTCCCTTGCTAGTTAGGATAGGGTTCAACACTTCATTTCTCTTCATTAACGTATTGAACAAGAACCTGTCTCTCCCTCCATCAATTTTCTTACTTGCCTTCACACTCATTCACTCAAATCCTGTTGACTCCTTCCCTACTAACTTGCACTCACCTTGAGGTTTAACGAGTTTTCTAAGCATCTGTGTAGAAAAACATAAGCAATTTAAGGAGGCTGGCAATACCCAAGCAATACTCCACTAAAAAATAAGCCTCCTGCCGCAAAACTGGCAAGATTGAAGAGAACTAAGACCCCTTTTGCAGAGCTATTTAAAACTATAATCTACATCTTTTGGTTTCTATACCAATTGCTCCTGATCAGCACAGGATACCAAAAACCAGCAAACTAATTCCTTTTGGGTTCCATGCTCATCTGTAGCTGCCATAACCCCTAGTTTGGGAATTGCTGTTTAGGTATTAACATTGCTGCTAGTACCAGCAAACAACATTTACCCTCCAGTTCATCAATCCTTTAAATATCACTCTAGTTACAATAAGAAAAGAGGTGCTGCTTCTCATTTTGGATGTAGGACTGCCAAAGGAAGCACAGACACCCCCCTACCCCCAAAAAAGGACTCTCCCCCAGCCTTGTTGTCCTGTGCCACGTTCTGCTCAGAGCAGCACTTTGCTGCAGCACTATTGCAGGTTTAGCCAACATTTCCCTAGCAAAGCCACCTTCAACATTACAACAAAGCATATATTCGTCAGTTAAGAACTAAAATTCTGAAGGTATTTGCTACGTCTTCAGTGGCAAAAGATGAGAAAAATTCTCTCACAGGAGTCAACAGCATTTTCTCAGCTAAAGAACGGTGGGAAATTTGAATCATCCAGTTAATGCAGTTAATTGAAAGCCTTGCAGAGACAGGAACCAAGAGTAACAAGCAGCATGGAAATATCAATATGAAGGGGAAAATCAGGAAGAATAAGATTCCGCCTCTCCCTCCTGCCCCAAAAGAAGGATAGAAAATGGCACACGAAAGGCAGAGCAAGAATTTCCTTCCCAGAATACTACAAGAGCAAGAGAAGGTGTTTAATTACATTGAAAGCTGACAAGTTCACCATCAACAAAAAGGGATACATCTTCATACCTCTACCTAAGGAACACACTGCTGAGAGATACAGGATTGCAAAGCCAAAAGCTTAACACCATTAAACAGGAGAACAAAAGATAAAATTACATTGTAATAGAAAATATTTAAAAATAAAGAGCTGGAAAAAATACAAATGCCTTTGAGCTTTATGACACAAGCCGAACTAACAGGATCCCAGAGAGATACACCCTGGAGTGTATTACTGTCATAACTGCCTATTGTAGATTTGGTTTTTTGCATCATCATCCCAAGCATCTGTTACTACTCCTAATTAAAGAACAGATGGTCTGACCCAATATGGCAATTCCTATGACCCTATATTTATCAGCAGGTGGGGAAATTAAGTTTGGAGGTCTCAAGCAAGCAAAGCAAGATTAACAAAAACACTTAGTTGAATAGGTCTCAAAGCCATCTGGTATAAGATACTTACTGAAAATAATATCCTTGAAGATTATATACAATGTATTTTCCACAGTCTCTGTATCAAGACAACAGCCTTCCACAAACTCCAGACACGGATATGACTTAACTCCAGAAACACAGATATTATGAAGCTAATAAGTGAATCCTTTTTCATGTTAAACTAGTGAAGCACAGCTATTCCAGCTGTACAGTGAAATTTGTAGAAGTCAGCATGCTAAGATAAAAGCTAGACGCCATTTTCGGTAAAAACTTCTGATAAGGTCATCACACACCAGTAAAAGCAGCAAAGAAAACACAGGCAAAGGAAATACAAAGCATAGGAAGGTATACTTTTGCCTATATGTTTTAACTGCAGGTTGAAAACACACAGGTGCACTATGGGAAGCTGCATTTCCAAATCTGATAACAAATGGAGAAAACAGCCTGAAATAATTAATCCACACAGTACAAGAATCTCGATGAGGTAAGTGTTAACCAATAAGAAGTGTACTTTCTTTCATATGCTGCTACTACCTTTAAGTGAGCAATGTCCCTCCTCCTTCAAGAAATCTTTCAAGGTTTACTAGTAAAAAGGGTCCTTCTGGTAGTATGCACCTGTGCGGACTTTTTTTTTTAATTATCTGTTGGAAAAAAATAAAATGGATGAAAAGTTGTATGTTCTTGAGTCACGGGAGCTTCTGATGAACCTATGTTCCAAAAATGTGCATTACCAACCTCATGAAGCTGCCAGGAAATATTATTGTTGTAACCAAATAAATAAAAATTGCCCTTTATGCCTAGACAGAGTTGCTGGGAATGAGTTAATACACATTCTTAAATTAAGAACCACCTGAAGGAGACCAAAGCAACAAGGAGGCTGGGTACTAGGGCATTCTGTGTAAAGACACCAGAAAGATGCTCTTCAGCCTAACTCTGAAGCAGCACTCATCTAGTACCAGCAACAGCTGACTAGTCAAAACAAGAGAGCTTCCTTGCAGAACATGCCAGCAAACCACCACTAATACAATTTTATGATACCAAGAAGAGTAAAGTACTTCAAGCATTCTATAAGAATCTTATTAATTTTAAGGAAACCAGACAGATGAGCCAATTTCATGCACATGGATAATTTAATGAAAAATCTCCAGATAACTCCTCAAAAGGAAAGCTTAAATCTCCAAGACATTCCTAGGTTGCAGATCTCCAAGACACAGAGAGGAAGGCTACTCTCATGCTCATTGCCTCTTCCCTACTAGAAACATGGACATCATTAACCTGCATCACAGAAAAACTGCTCATAACTTTCTGCACTTGTTAGTTCATAAAAAATTTGGCACTTCGGAAGGGGAGGTAGGATCAAGCCATTCACAGTGTTTAGTTCAATTTATCTGCCTTTTTTTTTTAAAGTAATTTTTCACCATAATCTTGGAACAGGCTTATAGATATACAGTTTAAAAGCTGTATATTAATAAAGCCTTAAAACAGTACTGAAAATTTCCTCCCTGCCATTTTTCTTTTCAGACCATTGTACCAACCATTTACTTTATCAGGCATTATCCTCCTAATATTTAAAACCTACTTCTAACATAACTAGTAAGCTGTGAAGTGCTTGACTTTTGTATGGCCGTCACTTAAAGCGTACTCTCACTCCTGGAAAACGATTAGATGTGACTGGTTCTAGTCAAAGTCCCCATCATTTGGTTACCTGACACACACACTAGAGCTACAAGTTCTGTGTCAGGGATGGTAAGCCACCAGGGTGCCAGTTAAAAAGCACATTTCACACAATCATTTGCCACTGAAGAGTAACTTTTCTACTGTATATAGAAGTTAAAAATCCCCAAATTTAACAAAAATTCATTCCACTGTACAAAACTAAGCATCCCCTTCGTGCACACGTGATGGGGGGCATACACAGGAGGTAACAGAACAGAAATACTTACATTTGGCTTGAATTCTTTTAATTAATTGAAAAATATTCAAAGGCATTCTTAAACATGGAAAAATTGACACAGGAAAAAACAGATCGAATGGACATCCAAAAGTACCCTGGGGGAAGTGAGTTCAATACATAGAAATGACAGCAATTGAATATATGAAGTCATGCTGTATTCTGACTTAAACCAATGTCATCCCTGCTCATGAATGTTCTTACATAAGGCTAAACCCATTTTCCACCAATTTATCTTGTTATTTACCAGGAAGATTTCTACTTCAGGACTGATCTCACCTTTTCTAGGCTGTAGAAGAAAAAAGACACTAGACTATGTATTTTCTTCAGTGGATTTATGATTTGACATTCCATAGCATGGACAGCAAATTAAGTGTGCATCTATACAAGCTGAAGAAAATACTATGCAGAAATCAACTGGTTGCCTACAAATTTTTGTATCAATCTAAATATACCTGCATTAAGTATTAAATTATTGGATTATATTAGAAAAACAAGTCTGATCTAATAATGCCACTTCTCTGATTTTTTTCCAGTTGTTCTCAGTGAATTTAAAAATAGAAAGTAAGCAAGCTTAATACATCCATAACAGAAAACATTACTGAAACTGCTAAAAAGGGGACTATTGTGAAAAAGCAAAAGCTGTGATTGCACATTTCATGCAGTCTGGTGCCGAGTTGTAAGAAAACATCTGCAATCATCACAGACTCCCCCTTAAACCCAAGCACCTTTCAGAGAGCAAACGACAGTCTCACTCCATAATAAGGGTTTTCAAACTGACACTGTACATTCCAATAACAGAGTACTCTGCTGTGGTTAAGTTCTGAGGACATTACGCCACCCACAACATCTTTACCCCCTGCTTTCTCCTTTGAGGGCGTAGTGAAAAAGAGAAAGGAGGCGATAGACAACTTATCAAGAGAGCTAGAAAGCACAGTTAAATAAAAAGATGAGGTTTAACAGTTCTTAAGTTTTTTAGGACACAAGAAAGCCCATTAGAATCAAGGAAAACAAACATCTGCAAAAGAGGGAAAAGCAAGAAGTCTGCAGCATGCTCTCTAAGGCAATGCTTAACAGTATTTAACGTTAAATTAAATATGATCCATAAGGCAATAACAAACTAATAGTAAAATGCAACATCAGCCTCATTTATAAGTCTTCCATTTAATATACAAGTCACTGTGGCCCATCTCTTCTGCTCTTTTTTAAAGTGTTCTGAGGTCCTCCTCTTGTACCCACTGATTACATACTATGTAATTTAAAATACTGTTATGCTGATGCAGAAATTGCACTATAAAATTTTCATTTGAAAGTTCTTACTGTTTCTCAGATTTGTTTGCCACAGAAGGTAAATTCTGTATGTATTTTATAGCATAGTAAAATATAATTATTGTGTCTGGATGCCCAGGTGAATTAAGTCCACATTTCTGATTTAGCCTACATCTTATTCTATTTGCTATTTTTAAGGAGGGAGGAAATTATGGGTACATTTTTACCCATAAAATTTAAAGTTCTCCAATTAAAATGTTTTCCCTAC
This sequence comes from Scopus umbretta, assembly GCA_013400535.1. Taxonomy (NCBI): domain Eukaryota; kingdom Metazoa; phylum Chordata; class Aves; order Pelecaniformes; family Scopidae; genus Scopus; species Scopus umbretta. Next base: position 20,966 of record VZTL01012660.1, read on the forward strand.
TGATACAGTAACTTTTAACATGCACATATGAAAAGAGCTATGGTGATACCCTGACATGCATCTGAAAGACACCAGCCAGCAGACCTTTATAAAGAAGGAAATGTTTTACAGTGATAAAAAAATGAAAACATCCATACGAGTATTTGGTTACACCCAGTTACACCTGGAATCAGTGTAAACTTGACCGTCATAATACAATGCTGAAGCTGGTTTCATTTTCCGTAACAATTTAAAATGCTGCTGCTAAGCATCAAGGAGGCACTGGAGGTGCAAATGTTCTTATTGAACCCAGTTTTGAAAGTTTGATATAAAGTCATCACATTCAACTTCTGTAAATATTAAAAATGGCTGTGAGCACTTGAAACTTTAGTGACAGGTAAAGCAGGTCCACTCCACAGTTTCTGAAAAGTTTCAAAACTTAATAGGAGACTGACTGGGGAAAGAAAGTCTTATAAAATAAACTTTATAGCAGTGATTTTCACTGGCTGTTTCAGACAAGTGCCTGTATATTATTTGTTACAGAAAAACCTTTGAATTCCTACACCTATGAATACATCCCGATTGGAATATATTTGTTTCTACATTCTTGAACACACAGCAGTATCCTTAAGTATCCTTTAAGTATCCTTAAAATATTATATCCAGTATTTCGTTACTGAAAGAGTGGTCAAACATTGTAACAGGCTGCTCAGAGAGGTAGTGGAGTCCCCATCCCTGGAGGTGTTCAAAAAACGTGTAGATGTGGCACTTCGGGACATGGTTTAGTAGGCATGGTAGTATTGGGTTGATGGTTGGACTAGATGATCTCAGAGGTCTTTTCCAACCTTACAGATTCTATGACATCTCAGTTAACACTAGCTGGAAAGCAGAATTACCAATATCCACGATTGCTATTAATATTTAAAAAACCTCTCCTGTATCTTCATACACAAGGCAGTTTCCATTAGTGCATGCATGAGCTTAGCAAAAAGAAAAGTCTTCTCAGGACTCTTACGAGCTCCTTAAAGAGCCCTTCACCCATCCACTCAATTTCTGAAAAACTATTTTAACTGTCAGAAACTTCAGAAGGTGAGAATTCTTCCCCAGGAAAATTCTGGGAGGAAACAGGTAGTTAGTAGCAGCTTGTGGAAAAACTACCTGCCTTCTTTCAAGTGAAACCAAAATAATTTTGGTACAAGTACAGAGTATTTACATAGAGCTGGTGGAAGAAAAAGGAAGCTCTGCAGTTTTTGCTGGATGCACTGAAATCAAACCTTTTGTCAAATCCTCCCCCAGTTCAAGTTCCTTCACATAAATTATTCCCAAAAATTTTGCATCTGAAAACCAGATCACCCGAAATACTATGAAATATACTATGAAATCCTTTTATATAAAATATGAGCAATTAATTCAATAACAAAGGCCTCAACTTTTTTGTCACTAATGGAACAGGGTGGAGTTTGTTTAGAAGGGACAAAGTGTCAAAGGTTTTTGTGTTGTAGGTTTCAATGATCTTGCTATTAATTGCTGGTTTTACCATTGGGAGTAAGACATTTACCATTACAATAAACCATCTATATTTGTCATTCATTCCATATACCAAAAAGCCTGATAAGAATTCTAAAATTTGAATCCTGTAAAAAGTAGAGGTCACAACTGGCATTTATGGTACCACTACTATGACTACTAAATCCATACACCTACTTTCATAACCACAGGCCAACTCCCTCTCAAAGGATAGCTAGTACAGATAGTCCATTTTTTCCCCCTGCTTTGAGTAGTCCTGCAAACCGATTCTGATTTTTTAGAGAGGCAAGTCCCATACCTCAACTATTCTCTAGGTCACTTGGATGCAGTTTTCAGCTGTAGGTACTGCATAAACTGTTCAGTGTAATTATTTTTGTTATTTACATTACAGTAGATGAAAATCCTTCCTATCAACAGATGAATACAAGGGCCTGTTTTTAGTACAAGACACTCTTCCGTTCTTTTTCTACATGAAACTTTGTATAAAAAACAGCCACTATTCATTTAGTTGAAGGAAAAACTCATTCACACAATTCTTTATAAACATTAGCACATGTACAAAGACAATTGTGCAGAAGTTGTTATTGAAAGGTAGAAACAAAACCAGAGTACGCAACCACAGGTGTTTCAATCCAAGTAAGAAGAGGCACAACATCAGTTACCACCACAGGTCCCAAGACCTTCGCCATTCAGACCTGTCTGCCTCTCACACCATAGCAGATGGGGAAGAAGGGCTGTTTCTGGCTTGCCCCAATCCTTTGCACCCCCCAGCCACCTAAACCCCTCCAACTTAAGCCAGATAGCCTTCTGCACCCCTTTTCTCTCGCCCACCCCAATCCCTGTGACTCCAGATGAAGCAGCTCTGGTTCTAACACAACTCCCCTCTTCCAAACATTGGCCCTACTTGTCTCCTGCTTCCCTCAGCTCAGCAGCCTTTTTCTGGCTTCCAGAAAGTTGAAAACTAAGGGCTGAAGAGGAGAAAAGGGAAAACCCTTCTCAAGTGCATGGTGCATGTCCTCAGGAGGCCCATCCTATCATAAAGGAATTGCTGTTTTATCAGGTAAACACTGTACTATTTTCAAGAGACCACAATGGGGTCCTAGCAGGAAGACTCTTCCATGAGCATGTAGCAGCTGGGGAAACATGAGATATCTACATCACAACACACATACACAAAAGGAAATAATTAGGGTACTACACACAGTCTTACCTTTTACTAGCCACAATTCCAGATAATTCAATGTGTCATCTGAACAGTCTCCTAAAATGCACTGCAGCACAGGATTTCTGAGAATTATTTTTACAGTGGGGAAAATACGCAGCTGTGTTCTCCTAGACTTTCATATTTTTCTGCACTGTAAAACAACATTAGCTGTATGTGTCTGCAGTCTCAAGCTGTCTAAATGCCATCCCATTGATGTATCCAACCCGTGTTAGGGACAAAACAGATACTGACACCTATGAGGCCCATGGGGACTGAGCCAGGGGCCCACACCAAGCCCGGCGCTGCAATTTAACATTCCTGCTTCAGCCCAGTTGCTGACCTGCTGCTGTCAGGAACAGGAAGACTGAATCCTCTCACCTCCGCTCTTCCCTTCTCTATTTCTGGCCTACAGTCATCTCCTCACATTACAGACACATTCAGCTTCCAAACCAGTAGAAAACTAACCCAGTAACAAAAACTAAATCAGTCTCTTTTTTGCTGAGATGATGCAGCAGATCAACTTATGGTGAGTGTGAGAACTAGGGAGAGGAACAGAAGAGAGGAAGAACAGAAACACGACTTCGATCTTTCAGGGCACTGCTTACTTGTAATGCAAAACCACCAGTCATAATGTAAGCCTACAGATATTTTCAATAAACTTTACTATACCCTAAAGATTTTAAGAACTTGTATATGCCTTCCAAGTTAGAGGAAAAAACCCAATATACAGCACATGTAGTATATGGAAAACTCACAGACCAACTAAATTGAAATTAGCCTGCACTACAACACTCAACGGAACATCTCCTTGTGAAGGCAAAATACATCTAAGGGTCAACTTACCCCACAAGTTCCTATTGCACAGTTATTTGTGAAGCTGTTTATTTCCCTGAAAACATACGTTTCTAAATTGGGGAGAAGAGAAAACTCACAATTCCTCTTACTCAAGCTAAAGCAAGCTTTGTTATACACACACATAGTCTTTTCTCCATACCATACCATGTACCGCAAACATCATCTCGGCAGCCGCTGACTACTGCCAACCTTACACTCTGAGTTTCAGAACAGAGTTAAGACAAAACACAATGTTTAAGGAACTGATTAACATATACAATGCATCCAGACTGTAAAAATCAGTATTTCTAGAAGTGAGAAGCTTTGAAGACTGGCCTTCACAGTATTCATATCTAAAGAAGCAAATACACAGTTCTTCAGCAATCCCAGTAAACCCCTACTTCCACAATTCCACGTCAATAATGGATTTAAGTGCAAATGAAGATCTCGCTGGGTGCCCTTCATCTTCATACACCCAGCTATTTGTGCAGATCCCGTTAGCTGTACTCCTGTGATAACCTAACTAGTTCTGAGACTGCTGGCAAACCAAGTTAAGTAGGCAGCTCAAGTCCCTTCCTTTTCCTCCTGCTCAAAATTTCTAACCAGAAAAATGAATGAATCCCTTAACTCTCCTCCAGTATGGTTCTTACAATCCAGAGTGGAGCTTTTGGCTTTCATTCCAGCACTTATTCCCAAACACAGCTGTAAAGTATAAAAATCAGTTAATAATGTTTGGATATAAGACAGCTCACCCAGACACTACACAGGACAGATTTACTATTCTCATCATTAAATAAAACATTCAGAAATCTCCAGAGACTTGTTTTTCACAAATGTTGACAGAGACGAGTACTGCTTTTATTATGAATGTCTAAGCTTATAACATAAGTATACTATTCATTTCAAATGACCAAAGGCAAAAAAAAAGACGCTTCCCCTGAACATCGATCATTATTCTCAATTATGAATCATGAAAATCATATTATGTACTAAAACCATCAAGTCTTTAAACTGTTCAGACTTCTCTGCACACCCACATTCCTATTAATGCATGCAAGTAATTCATATTATGAATTTTATCTTCACAGAAAAGACCTCCACTTACAGAAAAATGGTTCCTCTTGGAAATATCACAGGCATTTGAAGAGGGGCACAGGAAATCTCTCTTCAAAGATGCAGCAGCTTGTGAAACAGAGACAAAACTAGATAAAATAGAGATAAAATATTCTTGTTCAGAGTTAACTTATTCAAGATCTAGATAGCCAATGAGTTTTAAGAATGATATTCCTGAAAAAAGAACATTCCACTAAGAGCATCTGCCACAATCTCAGCAGTATCAAACAGCTGTACTTTCACAGAAGAATGGTCCAAGCAATCCAGGACTTTTTAAAACCAAGAAAGTAATTATCTGCATTTTCCCTACCCTCAGAACCTCCTTTTGTTACTCATTCCTGCTCTCTGCTTATAAATCAACTCCTCCCACCTTTCCTTGTCCCATTTCCCCTCTCTTCTCCCCTCCCCCTGCCCTTTTTTTTTTTTTCTCCTTCTTCTTTCTTTTAAAGAGTCTCTGTCTTTCCTTCCTGCCCTCGGAGCGCCCAGCCCTGTCTCCCAGGCTAGTGTCTTCTCCTTACTGTTCTTCAGCCCTCTGGTATTTGAATCACGATCATTTCCTGGCTGCCAGCGCAGACAGCGCTACCAGTACCGAACAGATTGTCCCTGCGCTCGCGTTTCAGAGAGCCACAGCTCACGGTGGCCGATATTTCAGAGGAAAGCACCGCGAGCAGAAGACATCCTCAGGCACAGTAAGCTCAGGTGTCCCGCCAGACCCTGCGAGGTCCAGCCAGCGTTACAAACAGCGAGTGATTTAAAATGAGGGTCCTTCAGCAAACTTCGCCGCCAGAACAATAAACGAGGACTGACTGTGTGAAATCTGTCCAAGCTAAAAGTCTTTGACAAAAAGGGCTTAAATTGGGACAGCTTTTTTTATAGCACAACCACCTTTCTCTAAGTTCCAAACAATGGGACTGCTAGAGCTACTCATCTAAATAACTGCAGATTAAGCTAAACAAAATAATGGGGGTTTTTTTGTGCACCACAACTCCTAGCACTCTGACTGATGAGTCAATATAGGATAGTACTACCACTTCTAGAATGGCATTTCAAGCAAAGGATCACCAATGCAGACTTGCCTTACAACACCAGGCTGTGAAACTCGGTAGATTAAGGTCTGCCTTCTGTTCAGCAGGGCAGGAGAGGGCACACAGCTGTAGACAGCCAACTTGAGATACACTACCCTCATGCATCAGGCAGAGTCACTCAGAAAAGGATCATTAAGTAGCAAAAAATCTGAAGCAAACCCTGACATAACAGTTTCAAGAACTAAACTGTACAGCTTCATACTGTGCAGGACAGTTTTATCAAAATGCATCAGAACCTGTGCTGCAACACAACCCACCATGAAATATTTGATTAGCTGAACTAAGCAAGACATCTAAGAGGTGCCCCCTGTGCTTAATGAGGCAATACAAGCACTGGAGTTCAGACTTCACACACCCATCCTCTCTCACTATTCCGCAACCAGCCATCAAAGGAGCAGACAGGGGAAGCCACTACCACCCCTTCCAAAGGGGGCACCAGCTTAAAAGCATTCAGTGAATTAACATGTAGGCCAAACACAAGGATGTTCTATTTAGCTTACTATTTTTTTTCCCATTTGCAACTTCTATTGTGTAAGCTGCCTACTTTATCTTCCGATAGCTTTACCAGCTGAGGTTTTTTTGGTTTTGCTTTTTAAATCTGCTTGGGACTTTGAAGAAAACAGAAACAACTTAACTACAATTTGAGTAGCACGATTTATTATTTCAACAGCTGCTCACAAGTGAGATTAATTCCACTAACGATGCAGGAAACAAATAGAAAAAAAACATTCTTTACTCAAAAGTGTAACATTTTCCTAGGGTCAGTAACATAATTCTGTTGGTTTAGTTCTTGCCGTTTTTATTTTTAGCAAATACCCTTAAATTTTCTTTCCAGTTAAAAAAGGCAAACTAATGTAAAACTCTGCTGCACAACTACATTTTCAGTCCTCCAGCCATTTGGAATTATTTTCCACTTGTTTTACACTTAAAATGCCTTCCCAGACATGACAGATTAAACAGAAGCCCATGCGTCAAGTAGAAGTTATCAGAAAACCTGCATGGAAAAAAAAAACCTAAACCAGATTGAATTTGCATCTGTCTTCCATTGCACTTTAATGTCTTTATTTTACCAGTATAGTCTATTTCATAGAATTAAATAAAGGAAAAGATACAGTATCTTCTTGGAGTAGGGGTTTTAGTGTGCTGTTTCCATGTTGTACTTGACAATTCACAGAAGAAGCTTGTCAAACGTTTCTCATTTAGCAGGATAGCCATTAGAGATTTCTGGATAGTCTCCAGTCACCATAGCTTCAGCTTTCAGCACATGTAGCTGTGTTACAACTATTTGAACAGACTTTTTGAACTGTGGTCCTTTCCTAAGTGTTTCCAGTCATCACAGGGGGAGACCTACCAGCCAGGCAGTCCTGAGGTCTATGTTACAGCATACATTTCTAAGACACCTAGCAATACTCTATGTTGCTGAAGTTACAAGAAGTCTGCTCAAATGACAGATATAGTACAACAGTAATAGTCACATAAGCCACTCCCTTGTCTGGCTTTCTGTATCTTTGCAAGCCAAGAACCTCCTTCTCTGTGCTCTTTTATACTGTTCTGACTCAGGCGAAAAGACCTTTAAGTCGGTCCTAGTCTTTCCCAGATAGGAACTGCAGAAGAACATCATACATACAAGTAGGTGGTTGGCAATACCAACACAGAATCAGTTATTCCCTCCAAGTCTTCCTGAGTGAAATACCAGTCCAGCAAAACTCTGCAAGATAGTTTTGGGGGTGGTAGGCTACAAATCACACTCACATATAACACAAAATGAGGAGTGTTATCTTTTTTGATTTTGAAAAATGAACACTGCTCTTAAATTCCTGAGTTACTTAATAGTTGCCTTTTTTTTTTTTGGACTTAACAGCATGCTGACTAGCACAGCCCACATTGATTCTGGATCTCACCCAGGCCAAAGCCTTACAGGGAAGGCTAAACCTGTGGTGGCACATAGCATTGGCAGCCAATTTTAGAATCTGATCTAGATAATGAGACTCTAGAGCTGCACAAGGAAGTGGCCAAGAACGTTAGCAAAAGAAACACTCAAAATACATTCTCCTTTAAAAAAACCCTACAAAACCCAAAACCCAACTGATCTCTGAATTAGAAAAATTAACAGTTTAATCCACTTACAATAATCTGTACTAGAGTATATAAATAACTGGTCTCAAGAATTCCTAAACTATTACTGATTTGCTTTGAGAACTAGTAAAGCACAGGAGAGATCCCAGACTAATATGAAACAGGGTGCATGCCCTTTAAACCACATCAAACCAATATAACATTCTCCCTTGAGTAAATGTCTTAGTGAAAGAGCAGGTGTAGTTTATGTAAGTAACACTTCTGACACTGTTCAACATGACCTGGAGACCATAGATCCAAAATAATCTGTGTAGATAAACAAAACTACTGGAAAATTTACTTTCAGCGAACTAAAGGAGTGGCTCAGCATAAAAAACAGAAATCATTTCAGGTCAGTCCAGCTAGAACTTGACCTGCAGCAAGTTTTGCTTAGTATTTTCATTATTAATTTGGGTGACCGAACAGAAGCCCCCTTGAAGAATCTTGCAAACACCAAACGGGGGGTGGGAGTTGCAAGGAGTACAGAGGAGATGATCCCAATTCCAGGTAAGCTTGGGCAATCAGAGATTCTAAAGCCGACCAGATAAAAGTACATGGAGGTGAAAGCAAGACAAAATGCTCTAGGTCAGAGAGGATTAAAGTAATAAAAATACCAAAACTATGCACACAGAATTAGCAATCTAAAGAGTAATAAAGCAGAACAGAACGTGGAGGGCTCTGCTGGATCACAGACCAAATAAGAGTCATAAATCTGATGTTGTTTCAGAAAGGCAAATATCATTCTGGAAGGTGCTAAGACTACTGAGCACAAGGAGTTACAGTATTTCGAGTCTACTCAACACTATTGTCCTAGCTTTGAAATACCATGTAGATCATTCTCAATTATTCTAAGGAATAGATGCTAAAATCTGGTTCTAAGTTACTAAAAAACAGACAGCAACTGAAAATAAAACCTCATCTTCTTAATACAGTTAAATATATTTCATCTTCCAAGAAGCATTTACAGTCAATGAAAAAAAATATGAAGAGCGGTCTTTATGTGTAAATTCATTCTTTGTGGCTTATTTTAAGTGAAAATGCACAGGAACATATTTCTGTTCCCCTCCACCTCCCCTCTGCAAATAGAAAAATTCCTTCCACCTTCAGTCTCCTCTTTTCTTGGTTGTCTTATAAAACTAACATGAAATACTTTAAGTATAATTACTATACTAACTGCACTATAAGTGCCATTACCAAAAAAAGTTACACGCTCTATGCTAATGCTGATATCCACACTAATTCTACTGCTTTTTAACATTTGGCAATTCATCTCTAAGCTCTCACAATTTTAAACCAAGCTTCAATGTGAGGGTTTTTCCTTTTATAAAGTAGTTACATTCTGACTCTAGCTGCTATCATACACTATGTTTATACCTTTAATATAAAACAATTTAGACTTTATAGTTGTGCATGCACACATTTATATTAGCTCTGTTTTTACTTTTCAGCTTTGCTATGAAACAGCAATAATATTCCAACTCATACTTCACCAAAATCCAACATGTATTTACATTGGTACAGACTCAGAGCATCTATCAGAGCTGAAGTGTCAACAGCACATACCAAAGTATGACACCACCTTTCAGCCTTTTAAAGAATTCAGACTTTCAGCAACTCTTGTTTGCATTTTATACCACCACCCCCCAATTCCTTCATCAACTTTCCTTTCTGCCAGAAATTAAATAAAAGTTATTCACATACACAAGTTAGTTTCTATGTAGATCAAAACAAATTGACAAACACACACTTATAATGGCCACAAAAATAGAAATAGACAGCATTCCCCTTTTCCTTCAAAAGTATGTATGCATATTTACTAGTTCAGAGACCTAAAAGCCAGAATAACATTAAAAACAATTTTGAAAGCCCAAGACTTCTAATATATCAGGTGAAAACATTTGCTGAAGGACAGAACAAGACTTGGATTACATCTCCAGGACTATTCTAAATCATCTGTGAAACTAGACCATGAAGTCTGGGTCCAACGGACACGCACGAGAAGGAATGCAAAACTCCTCCACTTACAGGAAGAGTACCTGCAGTACTACCAGAAGGAAGGTAGCCGCTGGCATATGTACAAAAATGCTGTTTCTCTGATACTATGGACAGAACGCAGTGTTTTCAGATACCCTAGCACCCATTTTTGGAAACAGAACTCAAAACACCCCAATTATTTATTTCATGTGCAAGATACATTTTTGTGGAGTTTTGAAAACAAACCTTCTTAACAACTCACTTTAGCATTACACCTACATTGACCGAGAAAACATCAGGAATCTGGCAAACAATTTGGAGAAAAACATAAAACATGGTAAAAGAAAACAAGTTACTACCACAAGTTACCACATCTACCTGAACACAGCAGCACCATTACACCTGAAGGGAGATAAATGCTATGGAAAATAAAGAATAGTGATGATGATATTGCCCTACAGAAGGCTGATCTCTCTCCTAACTTAGCATTTTCCATCAGAAAATAATTTTCCAAGTATATGTGTCCTATATTTTGTTATTGTTCGGGAACATGCAAGTGAACAAACAGTGGTGAGCTCTTAAATATCACAACACCAATCTTATTCACCAACAAGTCTTCACAACCACCAACTCCCAAGTATGAGAGAAATCTGTGAAGTCTCAATGCCTCTAAAAGGAAAAAACACTGTATGTGTAAAGACATTAGTATTATTAATTTGTGGCAAACCAGCAGTACAATTCAAAGCTCATGGTTCCTGGTCCAGCACTTCCATTTTCAGACAACAGTTTTTCTACATATCAGGTAAATCTAAGAATCCACCCTCTTAACTACATAACACAAAGGAAAAAGTCACATGAGACAATAAGCTGTCTAAATATCTACTGAAGTCCAGAAAAGAAATCCTGTATCATTGTGAGATATTTCAATCTTGAAAAGATTAGCCAGAGGCCTCACAGTATCATCAATAGAACTCCCTAGGATTGCTGTTTGCTTTGGGGATGGGGGTAGGGGTAGTTAAGTTTCTTTTTGAAATATTTTGTCAGAATAAACATTATTTTACATTAGACCCCATTCCAACAAATGAAAGTTAGTTCATTACTGGATTTACCAAATACAAGAAAGCACCATCTGGTTTATACAAAAGCCACAAAATATTGGCTTGTGTTACATTTTATATTGACAGTACTATTATGATACAGGTAAATGATGCTGAGGTTTCTCCTGTTCTTGCCTGTAACAAATCTATCATTACCCTGTACGCTCATCAGTATAATTCATGTGCTAAAACACATACTGCAAAACCTCTGACTAGTAAAAGGGACTTAAGAAAATACTTATTAAATCTAGTTGATAATACAAAGTACTTTCCCTGAATAACAAAGGAATTTACAGCACTATCTTACACTCAGGGTCATCTTTGATTCATGTAAACTCACAACATAGAGAGTTACTGTTAAAGACAAAAAGTAAAACCATTGCTTATGTTTAAAAAGCACCAGCTCTGCATAACATGGAGAAGGCATATAAATATGTTTCTAAATATTCTCAAAATATCTCTACTGCCTGACAAATCCATAGAGTCTACAACACAATTTGCAATTTCTTTGTATGTGTTCTTCAAATCAACATCCAACCTGACTCTTCTCCCCATAGTTTGCGGGAATTTTATCTTTTGGTAAAAAGCATCCTATGTAACTAAAGCATCTCCAAGATCATCTAGATACACATTTGCCACTAATAAAAATACTAATTACACAGCTATCCTAGAGCAATGCTAGATTACAAGCAGAGGCAATTTTTTTTGTTTGTTTTAACCCATGTTCACCAAAGACTAGCAAAATTCAGTTTCTTATTGATCTGTGCCCTATGCTCCAAAGCATCTTCCACCACCACAACTTAATACTTTTAGCTCCATTCCCTGGGAACTGCTGACACTGCACACCCCATCAGGGCAATACCCTCTTATCAAGCTACCAGTCTGCACAAACTTTTTGGAACTTAGTATCACGAAGACTTGTATCTATCCATCAAACTGCCAGAAATCAGCAGGTTCAAAAGCTTTTAGGAAAGGCTAGACAACATTAAAGCGGGTTTAAAAAAACAGTACATACAAAGTAAGAATATTTCTGTCTAGCACAGAAATCAGGATTTTTGTTTTAAACTTCCCCTATCAAAAATATCTCAACCAAATAAGAGAGCAAATCAAAGCATGTTTTATTTGGTCACCTTTGTGACAATGTACTCCTGAATCCTGAAGCTACAAAAGGAAGCATCTTCCAATTATTTTTTCTTTCTATTTGAATTGTCTGTATTTACAAAGTCCAATAACACATACTGGACATTCATCCTGAATGTACACTAGAACACAGACACATTTTTACATGTACAATTGTCCTGGTTTCAGCTTAATTCAGTTCATTCAGAGTTAAACCACAACAACAATCAACTGCTTTGCAGGAAAAAAAAAACATTTTATAGAATTATTTTCTCATAAATTCTGAAGTAGCTGTAAGAGTTGAATTAGAGATGCACAGAACTCAGTAGCATGGCAAGCAGGATACTTTCATGATAGAGAGCCACAGGGAAAAATGCAGGAATGCGAGGTTGTCTCCCTGACCATACAAGTCAAGAGCTACTGTAAAACTATGAGACAGTGTGCAACATTTAGCATGCTGCAAAGCAAAGATTGGAACAGCAGGCTGTGCCTGGCAGTAGCTGAACTGCATCAGCAAAGCAGCACTAACAGCAGTACAGATTTTCACTAGCACTGGCACCTCTGCACTATGGTACTGTAACCAACAGTGAAAAGACACCACCACCACCAAACATGACACCTACCATGTTGTTTTCTAAGCAGCACCTTGTAAAACGAGTCTCTGGAAGGTTTTGTTTCCAGTTAAAATACATGCCTTTTTTCCCTGCCCCTTGTTTCAGAAACACTGCTTGTCAAAAGGAATTCTTTGTTATTTAAATAGAATAGCTGATTCAGTGAGGAGAAAAAAAAACCACAGGAATAACAGGAATAAAAGCTTCAGGCCCAAAATCGACAATAAATACGTTAAATAAACAAGCTTAATCTTACATAATAGTACATTACTTGCAGTGTTTTCATCAGTATTTTAAAATGCTAGGAGGTTCCCCTACTTCTGAGCAGCAAACTAAAACAGAAGGAAAAAGAGGGGGGACAGGAGAATGGAGATACAAGAGAACACGAGCTGCTCAAACCAGGAACAAGACTTCTCCAAACATCACCTTCTGGTGTAATACAAAGTATAATATTTCAGGAACACAAGGTAACATCTCTTTGCCCTCTGTGCTTTAATATACTTTCTTGGTACTATAAAACTGAAAAGAAATCAAATGCGCTCATGTAAGCTCCTCTACCACAGTGTGCAAAAACATTTTGACATAGCTGTTTCTGATTTTTGATAATACTTACTACTAAAAAAAATTTCAACATAGGCAATTCCTTGTCAGAAGTACTTACTGCACAAGCACTGGTTTTCAAACATGAAATCTGAAATTGCAGGTCTGGTGCACTTGTGCTAAAAATAAACTAATACTGTAAGCCACAAAGCTAAACTGTAAAAAGTAAATACAGATTAAATAAGATGAAAACTATGCTTTATGACTAGACAGATCAACTGAAATAAAAAGCATGAAAGATAGATATTTTTAAATTCATATTGGCCATGACTAGGATGATCCTGAGCTACACTGACAAGCCAACAGTCAAACAAGAGGTACTATTTCAATGCCTCACTGATCAATTTATAACTGCAACATAGTCATTGCATAGGTATTAACACAGAATAAAATTAGTCTATAGCTATTTTATGCTGTATCTGCAGTTGAGACGACAGTCAGCAGTCTCTAAGGCTCATAGCTGGAGCACCAAACACAAACCCCAGCCTTATGGGTTGGTTCTATTTGAAAAAGGGAAGAGAAAGGTGTCAATTCTCTGTGGCTTACTAAAGGACAAGGAAGAAAAATCCTAATGTTTTTGCCATAATGGCATTATGGCAAAAGAAAAAGCGTCTGGTAGGAAACAGCAAAACCAGTAACTGTAGTTCTTTGACCATTAAAGACTAAGCAGCTTTTGTAAGATCTTGAAATTTTGTCTAACGATGATGTTTGTTGACACCTTCTGTACCAGAACTTCAAAGTATGTATTAACAGACTTTTGCAGTTTCCCGCACACACACTAAAGCTCTGAGGGTCTGAAAAGGTTTCTTACATTGATTTGCTTCAGCATTTACTCATCTAAAGGAAAGGCTAAATCTCCATTTTAATTTAATAGGCAAAATTAGAAGACAGTTTAAATCCTGATTATATAAAAGCATTAAAAGGTCAGCCAAAATCTTCTTCACTCTGTAGATGAACAATTCTAGAAGTGATCTCAGAGCAGCAAGACAGTTTTGTTCATTGTCTAGGGGCTCCTATGGACTGAAGGTATTACCACTATCCTAGAAAAAGGCACAGCCATATTACTTGGTGAACATGAAGTAACAGTGAAAATAGGTAATAAAAATGCAGTAGGAACGCCTTTGGGCATATCAGTAGAGGTATTATTCATCTGTGGCAAGCACAGGGAAGTTTAAGCCCTAACCATGCATACAGGGGCCAAGACCCTGGGAAACTTTATGTGTTGCAATGATTCACAGGTCTGAAGCACCCACTATTAGGTGATTTTACCAAGCAGATAATTAAACATAATAAGCAGACTCATTACCAATACTACCTGGCATTTCTCAATTCCTTGCAGTATTCATTACACCGAAGGCTATGAAGCTATTTGTATCTATTAATTTATATTCCAACACTCACCATGGAACAAAAAAAACCCCACCCCAACAAC
>VZTL01012661.1:11782-28074 GCA_013400535.1 Scopus umbretta
TTTTTTTTTTTTTTAATAAACTCCCAAGTCCCAAACTGTAGAATTCCTGGGGAGCAAGGCAGAGGAATTTTTTTTTTTTGTTATTAATCTCTACAGACATTAATAAAATTAATCCAAAAGTTGTTTCCAAATATTAGAGTTTCTGTTGATTACTCAGCTGCCGCACAATTCACCAGTGACAGAATTAACAAATAAATGGACCAACTTGCTTTAAAATGCAAAATACGGTCAGTGACACATAAATGAACCTTAGAAATATAATTCAAAAGGGTATTTTGTGCTGGATGTCTGGGGTAAGGATAAGGACTGGAAAGACATGTAAACCATGAGCAACATTCCTTTTAAGTCCTGGGTGGGTTATATATCTCAGCTGCATACTGACAAGTAATACCATCTCTCCTCCAGCCTGTACACCCTTCATCTCTCACTGCTGTAGGCTATTCATCATTTTGCAGATACAGTTACTGTCCTTTTTACTCCCCCAAGCATATTACCTAGCTCTTCTCTCTTTTTTGTTGTCTTTTCTCATTCCTCAGCAACTTCAGACTTCCTCAGACTCACCTTCAAACCTCGTATGTCAAGCCTGCCTACAGCTTGGCTCACACTTGGCCCTGCTGTGACTTGTTTACTTTGATTTAATTAAAATGCACCCATCCAGAACTCTGGGCACATTACTGACTGCCTGCCTTGCAGAACCTTTAATTTCTGCAGTATTTTCACATTGCTTTCTTGCTATGCCTGGAACAACCACCTTCTTCAATTACAACAAGCAACCTAAAATTTCTCCTTCAAAACCACCTTTTGAATCCTTGCTAGGGCTTAGCTACCAAACCCCTATTTTTACCTTCTTTAGCCAGGCAGGAATGTAATTTATTTCAGTCACTGAAGAAATAAACAACTGCAGTTAGGAAGGTTTATGCCCAGCTCAATCTTTAAGTCATTGTTTATCTGTGGATTCTTTTTCTTCTGGTGGTGGTAAGATTTTTTTGTTAGTGTCAGGAGAGTAGCTTCATCATATGAACACTAAGTCCTGTGCTGTGGCTGAACAAAACCAGTAACTCTGTTACTTTAAGTACCTTTCTGATGGGAAGATTTAGCAGATGGAAAAGTGTGTCTTCTGAAGTGAGCCAGTGGTTAATCATGTTCACTGATTTTTTAAAAAAAAAAAAAAAAGTAAAAAAAAAAAAGTTGTGATTTTCTCATATACAGAGCCTCGGTTTTATTCTTAAGTGCCATTGAGATAGATAGAACATCGATAGCACTCTGTAAAAAATGAATAATTCAAGCAATTAGGAACCTGAATAAATAGAATTTATTAACCTTTTGGATATGTTTGTTTTTCAAGCAAGGGAGCTATCTTATCCCTCTTCTTTATTTCTCTCTCCTTTTCCAGTTCTGTCCTCCAGAGCTCTTTCTCATCCTTTCTTCTCACTCCATCGTGGTACTACTCCTTCTCTTTGCATACTGTTCATGTATTCTGTTTTTTATTTGGCATTTTGCTTTTTTTTGTACCCTTTAGCCGTAATCTAACGTCCTGTACCTTAACCCCCATTACAAGAAACAAAGAGAAGAAACCGTGCTTCAAGTCTGCTCATTTGAACTTTTTTTTGAAGACCTCTTTAAGGTGAGATGAGATGAATCTTCACTGACTGTAAAAGCAGTGAATGTAGAAGCAGATGTCACAGAAAACTACAGATATCAGCTCTTGGTCAGATGAATCCCACCCTCAGTAACTGCTCCTGTTTTCCTTGAAGGCCTGGATCATTTGATCCAGCATTCAGTCCAGATCTGATACTGTCTGGGTTGCCTGGTTCTGCCTCTGGAGCCCCCACAGAGACTCCTAATGCCCTCAGTTTTGTGCTTAGAGAGGAGGAAATGGATCTTTCTTATACATTGCTGGGAGAAGACAGTCATCACTGCTATTGGAAGCAGAAGTAGCTGACTTAGGACTTGCAGGCATACTAGGACCTTAACACAGCACTTTGGATATGGTAACACATCCATGGGAGGAGCGCAGAGGAAAAGCAGAGGTACTGCATTTGCTGCTTTGCTACTCCTGGTGCATACTTGTTTGCTAGGCTTGTTACAAAACTGCTTAGTTTTTCTCTTGGAACACCCATGTTGTGGTTGGTGCACTGCTGTGCTCAAGACTGCAACCAGCCTTTCACAAAAAGGCGGGGAGAAAATGGCAAAACTTGAATTCCTTTGACTGTAGGTGCAGTTGCTTGGAAAAGGCTTGGAGAAGAAAAGGGGGGTTCAGGCCAGCACAACACTCAAGGAACTCAGTAACTGTCAGAAGATTCCCAGTTACAAAACTATTCTAGAAATGCACCTTTAGAAAGCTTTTTTTTGGGAGTAAGACTATGTGTACATTTCTAAAATTCTTATGATCCTGCAGAACCATTTTTTGGGAAATACCTTTTCTGCTTTGACATTGGGATGCAAAAACATAGATGTTATGGTATTAGAACAAGCTATTTATCAGAAAGCATTATACAGGTCACAAAGATCTTGAGAGATCTGAAGTCCTTATCTGCATTTTCAAATCAAAAAGGTATTTTGGCTAAATATCTTCATTTCTTTCATTAATCTAACTTTGGTTTACATTTCATTTTTTTAAATTTTATTTTTCCCAATGATGGCTGCAAAAGATAAGTCAATATACCAATTCAAATGTGAAATACTGTTTTTTTTTTTTCTGTAATCAGTGTTTTGTTTTAATGTTTCATCGGTTGTTAGTATACGAAGCATTGTTCTGTCAGCTTCAAATTACAATTCTGTGGTCTTCTCTCTGTTTTGATGGTAAATTCAATCCCAGAAGATCAAGCATTGCTAAACTTTACCCTGACTCTAAAGATGGTTAAAACTGGGGTAATACTCTGTTAAGAAAAGGAAGGTGTTGCTATACAAATACACATTTTTATTAATGTTTCTTTTGTTATGGAAGCCTTTGGAGTATGATTCTAGGTTCTCTAATCGGAAATGCTGAAAAGTATTTAATGCTGTTAATTTGCATTTCTTAATTTAGGAAGCTTTAATTATTCAGTTATCTTCAGCATGCTTGGTTCAATATCTTTTTCTAATGGGTGTCACATTTCTATTTTTTCAAGTATGACCTTATTTTTTATGTTTTGATATGTTTTTTGTGGTATTTTTAAATGTTTTTATTATATTTTTGAAACCTGTGTGACTGAAGAAGAAATTTTACTTTCCTATAGGTTAGAGTATATTATATATCCCATTCTGGTGATACGTAGCCTATAGAAAGCCAGCTAATGCACTTAGATATGTAGATCAAACAAGGGAGACTTGTTTCTAGCAGTAGAGGTTGTGTCTCATGAAAGCTCAAATTTTCATCAATTCTACCCTGTTTGGATTCTATTTTTTCCTGTGTTGTAAATGAGCACAGCTTCATTAAAAAGGTATCTGTCCTTTTTAATGCATGTACTTTCATTTTGAGATTCTAAAACTTTGGCTTGATTTGTTCTTGACCTGCAAGAAAATAACAACTTTTTTCTCAAATGTTTTCTAATTATTTTGGTATTTGAGTACAAGGGCTAATTCAAGCAATTCTAGAGAAGAATTTATTTCAAAAGCAAGTGATTCTTGTTGCTAAGCTGCACTGTCCATTTCATTCTTTGACTTGAGCAGCCTGTTCTCCAATATGCAAGCCTAGCTGCTTCCAACTCCACTATGGGAGTAGATTCTGACATTCAAAAATATAGGAGCAAATTCAGACTACAAAAGAAGTTTGAATTATTGAAATTGCACATTTCATATACTTCTATATGTGTTTGCTCTATCAGCTTAGATTATATTTACCTTCATAAAGGCTTTATCACATGAACACAGCATTTCATTCCATTAAGTTACTCATGTCCATTATCTTTTCATCTACAAATTTAGCTGAAAGTTTGACCAAAGTTACAAAGCAAAAATTTAATGTAGCTTTACGAGAAGGACAAGTATCTGCCATTTAAGTCTCTTAAGATCTTAAAAAAAATGGATTGGACTAAGTAAATAGAATATGTTCTGAAAATCTTTCTTTGTATGTAATTTAGAGTTTACATTAATATGTTCAATCATAAATTTAGTTATTTCTGTCTCTAAGAGATCAGTCGAGGTTATTCCATTTTAACGTCTTCTTGCTGGGTAAAGTGTAGTGGCAGTGTTTACACTGACGTACCTTTGAACACGAGTCAGACTCAAAACCTACTAGACAGGATCCACCGCGTGGTTTGGATTAATTGTATCTGTTGGTCTGGATGAGTTTCTCTGTTAATTAATAACTCTTATTGCACTAGCAGTGCTAGTGGCAGTGACAACCTCTGTCACTAAAGCCTGTACATACTATTGAATTGCTTTACTGCATACCATCATGAAGACCTTCTATGTTTCTCAGTCTACCTGAGTAGTCTAGAACATATATTTGTGCCAAAAGTGCATTCAAGATCATAATCCTTTATTTTTCTCATAAATCTTAATGTAATATCCAGCCTAGTGTGAGACTGTGGTAATTAAATTCTATACTGAAAGCTATGTGCTTCATGGATCATTGGATATGCTAATTACTGTTTCTAGGACTGTCACCTGCATTTATGTTGTAGTAAGCAATGCAATAATTTCATGTACTTAGCAAAATCAGTAGTTTTGAAGGTATTTTAATTGTATTTTTTAAAAATCAAACATAAAAATGTGATAATTATTTTTTTCTCCGTACTCTGGCTAAATGAAACCAAACATCTTAATCTAAGTAAGACTCTCTGTTGAGCCTTCTGTTCACTTAATAAAGTGTATTTGTAATGTATGACATGTTTTGTGTTGCAGGTGGTTTTACATATCCCTTTACCTTTCTCTAAATTGTAACAAACTGTTCAAAGCTCGAATTGGATAAACAGATCTATTTTGTGTAATTCAATAACTGCTGATAGATGGTTCATATTGCACAAGCTGGGATGTTACTAATACCTTTCCTCTTTTCTGCTATGATACGAGAGTACTAACTCAGTGTCATGAAAAAACAGTATCAAGTGGATTCTAATAGGTTTCTCATTTACAACAGTGGTGTTCAGTATCTTCTTTAATTTTCTATTAAATTTTATTTTTAATTTTTATTTAGCTATTAGATGTAATCAGGTAAAACGGGCAATGGAAGAAATATATGTGAACTTCCACTTCAAATGTAGCCAAATTCTTGTTTGTATTTTAGCTGACAATGGCATAATGACAAATGTGACTTCCTTGTCTCACCTTATTTTAAAAATAGAGGTAGGGTTTACAAAATTAATACAGGAAAACTACAGAGAGATACGGAATGTGTCTTGTAAAGCAAGAAGCTACACCTGTCTGACCTTTTTATGGAAACAAACCAAAGTTTTATAAACAAGGAAAATACTTGGTCAAACAGAAACTAATACATTTATATTTTTCCCCTAAAGGACTTCACCACTTCAAGATAATGAATCAAGTTTCCAAGCAAAAAAGTTAGTTATTGTAGAAGAAATTTTGACATTTCATTACACATTCATGTGAAAAATAATTGTTTCTATAGAAGTTCCTGGTGATGTGTGAGCTATACCCAGATGGATGGGTTTTTTGGTTCCCTGTTGGGTTGCCAAAGAGTCAGGTCCCAAAAACTGCCTAACAAATTCTGTCCCTGAGTAAGCTCACTGGCCTTCTTGGCCACCTGGGCACACTGCTGGCTCATATTCAGCCGGCTGTCAACCAGCACCCCCAGGTCCTTTTCTGCCGGGCAGCTTTCCAGCCACTCTTCCCCAAGTCTGTAGCATTGCATGGGGTTGTTGTGACCCAAGTGCAGGACCCGGCACTTGGCCTTGTTAAACCTCATACAATTGGCCTTGGCCCATCAGTCTAGTATACTGTGCACTTATGTGAAAAAATTTTAAAACCTCATTCTTAGGTTGGATGTCCACATAATAGTTAAGAGTAATCAGTATTATACTGAAGGCCTCAGCTTGTCCAGACTGTCCAGACATCAAAGCAGAACTCTTATTATTCAGAAGTGGTGTGGAAGCATAAGGGGCAGGCTGATTCAACTTCATAACATACCTTCTTTGTGATAAAATTGTTGTCCCAATTATGTCAGGAATTTTGGTAATGTCAAAGATGAAATCCGCAACCTCTTAGTTTAATGTGATGGGATTCACAGTCCATTCAATATTGTAATAGTTCCTCCAATATCAGCATTTTCAGCAGAGGTTTTCAAAGACAAAGTTGCCATTATATTCCTCCCAGTCATTAATTATCCAGTTGTTTAAATATATATTGTTGCTTAAACATTTGACAGTCTGCAGCTACTAAGTTGGTATCTCCAGCTTTAATAATAGATTTATCCCAATGACTTGAATAAATTAAAATCTTGAGGTGGCTTCATCAGTAGTTATTAATTTACAAATCTCTGATATTAAAATTGGCATATATTACTTGCTCATAATTGATTCGTCTGTAGTGGTCAATATCAAATGACAGATTCAAATAGAAGACATCAAGAAGTCAAGTAATTTAGTCCAGTCTCTGAGCTCTACAGGATCTACACCTAAACAAGCTGGACCAGCGATATATCTGTACTTTAAAAATTCCAGAGAAATTATTTAGTAATATTCCTGATTTCTTTCACACTAACAATTGAAAAGTTTCTGGCTATGTAGCTTTGATAGTGTTTATTTCAAATTACCCTGTTTTCTTCTCTGCCCTACAGTGGCCACTGAGCAAAGCAGATCACCCTTTTGTTTATAACACACTTGTCCATGTTGCAACAATGTTACTGTGTCACTTCTCAGTCTTCTCTTCTTTAAACTAATCAAATTCTGTTGCTTGAACCTTTGCTCGCAGGTTATATTTTCTACCTTTTTCTAATCCCTTTTACTGTTCCCTGCAATTTTCTTCATTTTATCTCCATCTTCCTTAAAGTGTTGTGAAAAGAGGACACTGCATTACTTGGAACTCACTGGAGCTGAATTGAGCACAATTATTGCATCAGTATCTGCTCAGCTGCTTCTTACCCTTTTACTCCATGTGTTATGACTGTGTTTGATTGCTGTTTTCCAGGTATAACACTTCGTGCTTGCCTCTACTGAATTCCAGCCAGCTGCTGAAATTTCAAACACTAGTCTAAAAATAATTTTTATTCCAGCCTCCAGTGTGCTTAGAACCCCTCTGCACTTAGTCTAACGATCAAATTTGGTCTTGTCTTTGCCATTACTAGTGGAACTGATGAAAGTGCTTGGTAGATGTCAGCCCTTACACTCCCTGATCTAGTCCCACTTGAAACCTTCTTCCAGTTTGACAGCAAATCATTGATAATTGTTCGCTGAGAGCAATTTCTCAGCTGGTTGTCCACCCACCTGATGGTGATTACACCTCCTGCCTTAGCTTATTTATGAGAATATGATATGGAATCGTGTTGGAAGCTTTAATTAAAAGTCAGGATATATCATATTTACAACTTCCCCTTTATCCAGTTAGCTTGTCAAAGAAGTAAAGTAGACTGGCTGGACATGATTTCTTTTTGACAGGTACATATAGGTTGTTTTACTTTCTTATCTTCTAGGAACTCACAGATATAACAGGTGCAGATGACACCAAGCTGGGTGGGAGTGTTGATGTGCTCGAGGGTAGGAAGGCTCTGCAGAGGGATCTAGACAGGCTGGATCGATGGGCCAAGGCCAACTGCATGAGGTTCAACAAGGCCAAGTGCCGGGTCCTGCACTTGGGTCACAACAACCCCATGCAACGCTACAGGCTTGGGGAAGAATTGCTGGAAGGCTGCCCAGCAGCAAAGGACCTGGGGGTGCTGGTTGACAGCCGGCTGAATATAAGCCAGCAGTGTGCCCAGGTGGCCAAGGTGGCCAACAGCATCCTGACTTGTATCAGGAATAGTGTGGCCAGCAGGAGTAGGGAAATGATCATGCCCCTGTACTCGGCACTGGTGAGGCCACACCTAGAATCCTGTGTTCAGTTTTGGGCCCCTCACTACAAGAAGGACATTGAGGTGCTGGAGTGTGTCCAGAGAAGGGCAACAAAGTTGGTGAAGGACCTGGAGAACAAGTCTTATGAGGAGCAGCTGAGGGAACTGGGGTTCTTTAGTCTAGAGAAGAGGAGGCTGAGGGGAGACCTTATCTCTTCCTACAGCTTCCTGAAAGGAGGTTGTAGCAATGTGGGAGTTGGTCTCTTCGCCCAAGTAACTAGTGATAGGACGAGAGGAAATGGCCTCAAGTTGCATCAGGTGAGGTTTACATTGAATATTAGGAAAAATTTCTTCACCGAAAGAGTGGTGAAAACATGGGAACAGGCTGCCCAGGTTGGTGGTGGAGTCCCTATTCCTGGAGGTGTTCAAAAAATGTGTAGATGTGGCACTTTGGGACATGGTTTAGTAGGCATGGTGGTGCTGGGTTGACAGTTGGACTACATGATCTCAGAGGTCTTTTCCAATCTTAGTGTTTCATGATTCTATATAATGTGCATTACTTAACTCTAAAGTTATTAATTTGACTAGGTGGTTCTCTGTTAGCCCTGAGAAGTTTTTGTTGTTTGGTTTTTGGGTTTTTTTTCCTTCTCCTACAGGTCATCATAAATACTTGGTAAAATTCAGAATTACAATGGCTAATTTCCCAAAAACTCCAAAGTGAATATTTTCAATCTCTGTTCCAATGCTCACAATTGACTGATCTGCATCTTCTTTCAGCATGTTTTCTTCATCTGTGCATTTTAGTATCCTTGTTAAATTAATTCTGCGAAGTAAGTCTTCACAATTTGTCTTTCCTGTGAAGATCCGAAGATTTAGGAAAAAGGCAATGAATAGGGTACCCTTCATTTTTATAATCTGTAATTTGGTCTCTGTTCTCTTTTAAATTCTTCTGTTTTCATCATTCAAGTATAGAATTGGACCCTTTGTGTTGTCTTCCCTTCCTTGTTCTAATAAGACTTTTTTTTTTTTGCACACTAATCTTTTTGATTTCTTTGCATGTGAACATACACTACTCCTTTATCCTCAGTGATATATGCTCGTTATAATATGTTTCTATGACTCCTTTTCTCCTTTCAGATCATTAAAGAGCTCCTGGCTCAGCCAGAAAGATCACTAACTTTGCTTCCTGTATTTCCTTCATATACATGTAGTTTGTCATTGTGCATTTGATAACAAAGAGTACAGCCTTGCTTACAGGAATATTTTCAAACTATATCCTCAGGTTAGTTGAAACATGGTTTACCATGTTTCTGCACTTACTAGCATGTATTCTTTGAATAAGCTACTGAATATAGTACTTTTTTCAGATTAAGAAAAGGTAAGACAGATTTTGAAGTGTACCCACAAAGGTGAAAAACATCTCATGGCATTGATGATAGAGGAAACAACAAAAGATTCAGCTTTCAGCAAAGCAAGTCACTTAGATTAGCAAGTTCTTAATTGTTTGAGCTTTTCTGTAGCTGTTCACAAGAACAGTCAGCTTTTCTGTACTTGATGTTTTTTGTTGGGACAGTATCAAGAGTGGCATAGCCAATTGGATTGGTTTTGTTTTCCCCAAGATTAAGGCCAAGTTTCAGCAGGACTTGGAAGATATTGCCTCTCAAAGAGACAGATGCTGTCAATCACATTATCAGTTACAACTTTCTTTTATGCAAGACACCAGCTCTTGGCAATTGCAGAGCCTGGAATTCAGTAGGAACCATCATCTGGGAGACGTTGCCTTCATCAGTGCCTCTGATGATGCTGTCACTCCTGGTTCTTGGTCCTATATTAGCCCTGCTTCATAGCACTACCTATCTACCTCTACTGTCTCCAGCATCTCTTATGTTAGCTTGCTTACTCCAACTTAGATTTTCTTTTCAAGAGACACTTGAGGTTTTTGAAGTCTATTATCCTTATTTATTTTACTCAGCCTTACAATTAATTAAAACATTAACTATAATAGCTGTTTTCCCAATTAA
Source organism: Scopus umbretta (assembly GCA_013400535.1). NCBI lineage: Eukaryota > Metazoa > Chordata > Aves > Pelecaniformes > Scopidae > Scopus > Scopus umbretta. Next base: position 21,731 of record VZTL01012661.1, read on the forward strand.
TTTTCTCCCTCTAGATTGTCAATAAATTCCTCACTACTAATTAAACTTAAATCTGACATAGCTGCTCACCAGATCAATAAAAGGAAAGCTCCATCCTCATTTTCTTCTCAGACCTCCTATTATGACATTGGATAAACTGGACTATTCCTTCTTCCTGAATTCAGAGGAAGCACATTTGTTATGGTGTATAACACTTCCTTTTTTTACCTGCCCTTACAAAATTAATCATACCACTCAGGTCAGTATTGCAATTCTGTGATTTGTCTCACAAAAAAATTGTTAAAACAATCTTTTTGTAACTTTTGTTGTTTAGTAGGACAGATGAAACATTCTGTCTGAAGAGAAAGTTATTTCACTAAGAATTCCAGACTAGCAGTTTGTATTCCAGGGTTTAGTAATCTTTAAAATGCAAGCAGCAAATTGGTTGAGTCAGGAAATAATTTGAAAGCTACAGAGTGTGGATACCAGTTATTTTTTAGTCAGCTGAAACAGTTTCTTCTCTATAGCAAAAATGTTATCATTCAGCAGCAGACACCAGTACACTTTACTTGAGAATTTTTGCCAGATAGTGTTATATGGATTTCCAAATCTTTATATATTATCTCCCCATTTATCATGATGCTGTTTGCTAATGCAGTAAAGTCAGAAAGCATCACAACAGTATTTTGTGTAAATTTATTCTTATTCTTTCATACTCTTTTTTGAGAGCTAATCAAGAAGTGTCACTATCCCTACCCTGATTGCATAGTTTTGTTACATTCAATCTACTCCTCTTTTCACAAGTGATAATGTTTACACTGGACATGAAAGACAACACACATATGTTTCTTCATAACAAATTCTCAATAGGTTTTGATTCCGCTAGCCGTAATCCTTTACATACTCATTTACATAGATTAGAAACCTCTTTGGCTCTACTCATGTGAGTGATTTTTTTATCTATACATATATATATACACACACACGCACACTAGTTGACATTGTAACCTTACCAAAGAAAAGGGACATGCGTAATCTAAATAATTTTCAAAAGAAAGAGGGAATAATGTTAGTGATTTCAATGCCTGAAGAAAAAATGTTCTAACCATTAGGGGTCTGCTAAATCACTCTTGGAAAAACACTGGAAAGATGCCAAACTCTGGGGAAATTGCCTGTGTCTTGCAGTTCCTAGGTGATGCATTTTTACTATCCTTTCTACAAAGGGGCACAAATGCAACGTTTCTGGTTTTCTGAGACCTGACTTGAGACAGTGGGGTCTGCTGTGGAGGAATGCTGAGCCTCCTCAGCTGAGACAGAGGGCACTGGAAAGGCTGCTTTGAGTATCAGGTGGGATACATAAAACAAAATTCTCTGAAAGATTGGCTTCTAGGCAGTTCAGAATGGACATTCAATATTAGTTGAAACTTCTGACTTTTTTTTCAGTATTCCTCAGTTCTTCCTGCATAAAATGGGGCATAAAGAAAAGAAATCAGTCTGTGAAATGTTTTTAAACTCTGGAGTTGAATAATCTGTGAAGCTAATAATAACTACAGATGTTGTTTGACTGCTCATGAGACAACATAATATTGTATAGATGCATGTTGAGTGAGCACCCACCATCATGAGTTCCGAGCGAAGCCAGAAACCTGTGGAAAAGAGAATCAGATCATGTAATTAAGGCCAATAAAGCTCGGGTAGCAATTTGAAGTACCCCAGGAAACTTTAATTCTTGCACTTCCTAATCATTTAAAGGCACACTTATTAAAATAATTCTCTTTAATGCATTTTTTGTGTGTATGGATAATACATATTTGCAGCTGGTTGGTTGTTGTTTGTGATTGAAAGTCTAATTAATTGTCATGTTGCCTACTGCTTTTCAATGGAAACATTTTTTTTTTTTTACTTGTTATGTGGAAAGGTATCTTTTAGTACCTTTCCAGAATATCAAGCAGCTTGTCCTAATTTTCACTGTGAGCAATAGATTCTGTCCAAAGGGAAAAAAAAAATGACACAGCTATTTCAGTAGGAGCTGCAAGCAACAGCTATAGACTGTGGACACATACTTAAGCCTGAACACTCAATTTATTAACCTAGGAATACATATAAACTTCCCTCCAAAGAAAATGCTGAATAGAGAAAAGGATGTCTTCCCTCATTGCCCTCTCCAAAGAGAGCTGTTGCCAGTGCTTGTGGCAGCTTAGTAAGTCTGGCAATTGCCAATACAGTTGCCTGGACCACAGGACTATGTAGAGGAAAGTGAGATTCTCTCTACCACTGCAGGTAGGAATGTAGACTCTTTCCCTGGCATCTATTTACCCTAGGCACACCATAATCAAAAAGAGAGAAAGATGGAAGAGGGGCACTACAGAAAACCTGCCAAAATGTGGGAACAAGAAATGTTCTCATAGCAACCTCACCATGATATGCAGTACAAACCTAAACCCAAGTAGGTAGTTGTGCATAAAATAGCAAAGAAACTCAGAACAAAGCATGTGGAAAAGTATCGAGGGTATGCTTCAGAAACCACAGTTCGTTGCATCTCTTGCCTCTGACAGAGCGAACATCAGTCTCCTCAGAGCCATGTCTGAAACACTCTGCAAGACTGAAACACAGATCACCAGTTAGGTCCAGTGAAACTAACTGCTCCCTCCAGCAAAGCAGTGCAGAAGAGCCATCAACAAGTTCTTATGAAACTTCATGTTAGAAATACATTTCCTGCTGGACTGTGTGGGAGGGATGAGTAATAGGCTCTCATTGTATTTCACTCATATACTCTTTTCCCCCAGAATGGATACACGGTAATTTTCTGGAATCTCAGCAGTAGACCACTTGCTTTGCAATTCATCAAAACTGGCTATTCTTCATTTAAATAAGTGTTAACATTTATTTATAGTACTTCAGATTTGAAGTGTTGGCATACCTCTGTTTAAATATTTACGGAAATTTTCATTTATGTTTTAAAATATTTAAGATATGTCAAATGGCGAGAGGCTAGAAATTGTGGCTTCAGAAGCTATGAATAGTATGTACTATGTTGGAAAAGCATAATTTACCAAAAACTTTGGTGCAAAGTAGTTCAAGTGCTAAGATTGTCTGTCTTTATTACTATACCTCTGAAAATTTGAAACACAAAGTGAAGAATTGTTGAAAAGGGGACCCAGTTAATTATAATCTCTCTGAAAAGAATTAGCTATGAAGGTCATGTTCCCTGAGGGAATCCCATTTCTCTTTCATGACTGATGGTTTCCCCTTTCAGATATTTTTTGCTTTCTCCTCTCATCGCAGTAGATAATTCCACACCATCCTCATTGTGCCTGATTATGTCCACTTTGTGTTGGCCTTTCTAGATGGGTAAGGTATTATCTCTCCCTTATACCAACTGTGTTGCGTCTAGTTTTACATTTCTGTTCCCCCAGATCTATCACAAAACTCTTCATCTGTTAGGTTCTTCTCATTCATTTTTTACCCTTCATCAGTCCTTTCACAGTTCTGCTTCTGTGTAAATCTTTTTGCCTTTTTTTCCTTCCTCATTTTCCAGCAGTACACCATAAACAGTCTAGCTTGCTTCTTTTGTTGCTGTTGGTTTTTGCTTTCTTGCCACAGCACTGTGACCTCTCCAGTTACTAAGATGATTCTTTTTTCAAAGTCACCTACTTTTGGATATCTTTATCTTTTCCAACTCAGATGCTGAACACATGTATGTTAATGTCTGTGAATGTAGAAATTTTGGGGTTCAGAACCTTTGATTATTTCTGTTTGATGCTGCCTGAGGTTGCAGAATCTGGTAGCCTAATGCAGTATGGCTGCTATGGCTCTGCATCCCCAGGCTCAGCAAGGCTGAGCACCTATTTCTGATATGCGTATATACATATGTGCATATACACACACACGTATATGACTATTCATATGCATGCATATATACATATATAGATATATATCTATATATACACCCATGCACTACAGATAATTTTAATAGCAGGCCTTAGACTCTTGTCTACCTACAAACTGGCCATTGGATCCCAGGTCTCCCCAGTTGCTGGCACGCAGACATAGAAGCCTCGGAGGTCCGCAGCGCTGCTCTGGTTGCTGGTATTCAGACCAATACTCTCATCCTGTTTGCTATGTAATCCAGCTTGACATTCTCTAGCATTCACCAATGCCCACTCAGAACTGAGGTTCATCCACACAGAAGCTAGATAAAAACAGGATTAAATGTGCATACGGAATAAATAGTGGTGATCAAGCACAGGGCATAGTCAGACAGGTGTGTACCATTGCCTGTTTCTGGTTGGTTGATCCCTTTTATACCATCTACACTCTGTTCCCACTCCTCTTCCTCCCTAAGCCACCTAGATACCTCCCTTTCTCCACCTTTAGTCTTCCCATTAAAGACCCCATAAAAATTTTCACACATTCCCACAATCTCTTTAAAATATCCCCCCCAAAAGTTCTATACCATCTCCAAATGTTCTTCCTCCTGCATCCCTCAGTGAGTCTCAAACCCTCGTAGACAACCACCCCCTTCAGCATGGAAGGTGGTCATGCAAGGGTTTTTCTTTCATTGGGTCACCTTAAGGGGTTTCACCCTGGGGCCATGGCCTAACCACTCCCGTTTGTGGTCATAGGGAGCAGCCAATTCAGTGAGCCACTTTTCACTGGTTAGGTTACCTGGGTTTCTCTGCCTGGCATTGTTCCTCCAATCCTCATGGGGGTCTTTGTGTTTATGGTGATTAGCCTTTGATAATATAAACTAACACACTGGAAAAAGCTCCACGCTGTCCACAACGTGTAAATAATAATGCTTTGTGGAAAAGTTATATTTTTTCATCCTTTGAAATGTGTTATCAGTACAGTTATGGATTGGGATTTTTACTAAAATGTAGTAGTAAAGACTAGCTTTCTAGCACAGAGAGGATTTTTCAGGAGTGTTTTAGCAATCAAGAGCTGATTAGAAGTATCAAAGGTAAGAGACACTTACCTCTCCTTTGGCTTGCAGTCTTCTGCAGTGGTCTAATATTTCATCCAGTGGAAAATCTCTTGTGTTCTGCCTAATTTCTGACTCCTTAGAACTCATAAAGTCCATTTTCCATGGCTGCAGAATCACTCAATGTCCATGATTAACTCTTGCTATCTAAACTGTATTTAAGCTGTATCACCTTATCATGCAATGACATTTCAAGGTCCTTTACACGAGATGCTCATTTATTGAATACTGTGGTCTCTAGTGCTGATCAAAATGACTGAGAGCCAAAAGGGGAAATAAGTGAGCTTTCAGTTCTGATTTAGGTCAAAGGAGAGTTAGCATCCCTGGCAGCAGGGTTGGATGTAGAGCTCAAGAAAGACTGGGATACCTGGAGAAGAAATTACAGTAAATCTGGTCACATGTACTCTCAGAGAATATAGGGTGCAATCAGGTCTATTCAAACTTCATTAGAGTGTTAAAAGTGGGCCTCATGAAAAAATCTATTTGGATTAATACTGAAAAGCTTGGAACACAAACAGTGTGTGTATCACATTCAAGATGAACAACCATCTAAGCAGCTGTTGTAACCATAACAACACTAGTAATATATAAAAACTGGTAAAAGCTTGTGAATTTGTGAGAATTTTTGACAATCTGAAATTTTCATTCTAAATTCTAAAGAAGGTAAATATTTCTATTATTTCTTCTGAAATGAATGTTAAGAAAGTATTTTTGTTTGTAAAAAAAGTTCAAAAGTTTTTTCAAAGTTGTTCTCTTTACTAGATCTGAAAAAATACACTCCTCCTGGGATGTAAGAATCCAGTGAAAGTATAGACACAAGCATACACAAAGACTGATTACTCCTTAGGTGTATCCTGATTTTAATAATGGTTTTCAATAACACATCCAATAATGAGTTTTATTTTGTGACAGTTACTGGGAACAGTGCTAGAACAAATGACTTCAAGTTCAAGAGTATGACATCTGGGTTTTTTCCTATACTTTAAGTATTGAAATTCTGTGATATGAAAATATTTGTGTTTTCCAAAAATACATTATTAGCCTGAAAATATTGTATCAGTGACAATGAAATATTATCAAAGAATGAAAGTGGAAAGTGGAGCAAAGCTTTTTTTTTTTTTTTTTAAAGCTCTTNGAGCAAAGCTTTTTTTTTTTTATATTCAAGCTATTAAAGGCAGCTCCTGAGGCAATGAGTTACAAATGATTAGAACAGGACCAGTTTAGACATGGGAGCAGTATGTTTATTAGTTACATGTGTATGTCAGTATCAAATCGACGTGGAACTGAGTTCTCTGTGTCTGCTTTGATTGAATTCTAAACCTAATACATCTATGAGAAACAAGAAGGGGGCATTATTTGCTTGGGGTTTTTTTTGGTTTTT
>VZTL01012662.1:0-15094 GCA_013400535.1 Scopus umbretta
TGATCAGCAGACCATTTCTCAAAGTCTTGACTCCAGAAAAAAACAGACACAGTAGGTCAGACCAAAGTCTTTCTACCCAACCACCATCTCTGACAGGGGCCAACAGGGAAACAGCTAGCATGGACACAACAGGTGTCCATCTTCCTCAGTTCTTGTGATTCTTACATATAACTAGCTGTTTTCCAACCTGAGAGCTTGGGTATCTGAATGGCCACAGAACCTTTCCAGCATCTTTCCCATAGTGTGAGGGCATGGTCACTAACCAGGCCAAAGCTAGACTTCTACCTTCAAACTGCAGAGACACCCGAATAATGTCAGTACTGTGCCATGGACTATGTAGATACATCCCTGCTACAAGGGCTCTCATTCAGTCAGCATTTCTATATAAAGAGCTTTCTTCCCTTCCCAAGGCATCTTGAAGTTATTGTTCTTTTTCTATGACCTTAATACTCTTTTCAACAAGCAGGTGTGTCATAGACACCATGAAAAGGCTGCTGTTGCAGAGCCACTGCTCTAATAAGTCCCATTGCTTGCTCCAGAAGTCAAAAAGTCAAACCTTCTTCCTGTCTTTCAGCCTCTAAACCTGTTACTCACTCCACCTGGAGGCTGACATCCAAATGGAATGCCTCTGAACCACATCATGAAAATACCTTTACCCTCATCCTTATAACCTCAGGGATCCAATGTGGTAGGACTTGCCATCACCAAGTGATTAAGGAACCCTAAGGCTAGTGCCCAACTTGCTGCAATTCCAGGGCTTGCTAATGTCATTATTACAGAAACTCCTAATGGCAAAATAGGCACAGGTGTGCTCAAGGCAAAAGCTGTGCCTCTTCTGTGGCAGAAGGGAGACTCCGGAACATATACTGAGCATGCCAAGCTGCAGCTTCTCTTCTAATGCCTCCACAACTTACACAGAAGGTCTAGCTGCCTTGCTCTCTCCACATTTTTCATCCTCAGTGCCCTAGGCGCTGAATCCTCTCAAAGCCCCCTCCAAAGGTGGCCCACCCACTGCTTTAAGAGGTGTCTGTTTTCATTTCTTGCTGCCTTCTGCCCCCACCCCCTCCTCTCCTCTCTTCAAACCAGGAAGTTTTGGATCCCTCATTCTGTGATTCTCTCTCTGTTTTATTGTCATCACCCCAAGGAAGGTTTAACAGGACTAGAACAATCTTTCTGCTAAGGAACCTGCCGGACAGCAGAGCTTTACCCTGCCCTTGAAAAGTGGTTCCTCCCCAAGCATGCCTGCCCAGCTCCCTACAATCCAAGGTCTACACATCCCAGGCCACATACACAGTCAACATCTTTCTGTTTGACAGTTCTTGGTTGATTTTTCCCTCATTTTAAGACAAAATTACACTTTTGACCTCTTAGATACCGTGGCTAAGAGTCTAAATGATGCACTGTTGAAAAGATACTACTTTTAGCTTATTTTCTACCTGCCACCACGCAAATGTCATTTCATCCTCCATACTTCTTATATTGTAAGATACAGCGAATAATTGTTCTCTCGCTCATTTTAGACCATCACCTTAATCCTTTTGTGTTACTCATCCATCTTAGCTGATGAGTCCTAGCCTGTTTTAAGTCAAGTGCTAGCTGCAGCTACTTTACCCTTTTAGCTGCTCCTCCAGCTTTCATCTTAATACATTTCCCAATTTTCACATTGTTCCCACTTTTGAACCCAAGAATAATTGTAGGGGGTTTCGTTGCTCCTCTAAGAATGCTGCATTTGTTTGTTGTATTCACTATTACACAAAGGCTCTTCAGTGCTAACAATTTGAACCAACTCTCATTCACAATTCAGGGTTAAGAAGTAAAGAGCTGCTTAGTCTCATGTGGGTTTTCCGTCTTGGTACTCCAAGCAGCAGTCACTTCTTTTCCTCTGAAAATATAATAGCACTTCTGTACAGTAGCATTTATCTAATCTATACCACAACAGAAGTACCCAAATATTGTTATTTTAACCCTTCACCAGCTCTCAAGCTCATGGTCACTATCTTGCTCAGATAGTTGATACTCTAAACCAAACATTGTACTTTTCCTTATGCTGGGATGAACTAGATCCACAGGAAAAGGTCTACTGTAATGAATGCTTGAAGACACAGTAGTTTACTTTGACTCAATATATTCTCCAACTTTGATGATCCTCCCTCCTCAGTCTACTTTAAAACTTCTAGCATTTTAGCACTTAAACATGGAAATACATATACTGACACATATACACAAACTTAAACATTTCAGAATCTAAGTTTCTACTTGAAAAGAGATTTTTAAATCATTTAACTGCCCCCAGAACTCCAGCATACCTTCATATCCTTCAAAATTTTACCAGTTCTCTCTTCACTGAATCTTAACTCCTTTTTTGCTGAACCCAGTTCAGAATTAAGTTCTTCTTTATGAGATGCCATCTTTACAATTAAATTCTTTTCATTCTGTGAAGTGTTTGTACCCTTTAACTCTCCCTGCATTGCATTCAAAGGAAAAATATTTTTTTACGTGAGCCATTTCCATATTCACATAGATCGTATATTTTCCATACATTCTCAAATTGTATCTCCAATAACTACAATTTTAAAGTTGCACACACACCTCACACTGTCTGTGTATTTTACATGACAAACAGCATAAATAATGCAGTTGGCTGGAACTCACACAGCATATTCTGGTAATGTAAGCTTGTAACAAATAATCATTACTAAGCTGAGATCAAGCAGATGTATTCTTATTCTGGACAAGAGAAAGACAGTGTTGCTGCATGTGATTTCCACCAGAAAGCTGAAAACTGACCTACTGCTACTACTAAGTCGCTATTACAGCCTGAAAAAAACCTATAGAGACAGATACAAACACAGACAGTAAATCTGGTACATACTTTATTTGGTTATGGCAGTTATTTATGTTCTTTAAACAGTGATCTAACAATCACTATCTGTAGAAGCAACATGGTCCAGTAGACCTTTACACTGGAAGTCAGGCGGCTAAGCTCTGATGCTGCCTTGTATACATACATTCAATGGTCTGATGTACGTCATTCTGCATAGGTCATTCAATGCTATTCCCACCTGATCCCTTTTTCTGGGGGATTTCTGAGACAGACTCTGAATATACAGTATCACGTAGGCAAATAGCACTGATCCAAACTAGAACTTCTAAGCAAATAAAAATACAAACACCATTAATAATGACACATTTTGCATAGGTACACTATTAATTTCTGCTTAAAAAATAAACATAAGTAATTACATAGTAATTATCCTACCACTTCTTTAAATAAGGAGAGCTGGCATTCAAGTATAATTTAAATAAGGTACATTCTAAACACAGCACTGTAGCTCAAACATAACAGATGAAAGCCTAATGAAAACCCACTGTTATTACTGAGCACATTTTAAAACAAAGAACTGCATCCTGTTGTGACTGTTGGGCTATGAAGTGAAATGGTAAATTAACATGAAACATTCTGTAACACCACAGTAACTCTGCAAGTAGGTTTTTCCCATTAGTGATACCAATATTAAAGCTCTTATTTTTCCTAACTTGGAAATCCAATAATTCTACCTACAAACCATCGTTTATACCTCATGCTGAAAAGTCATCTTCCCTTCCCACTACAAAGGGGCAAGTAGTACAGTATAAGTCAACCACCTTGAAATTTTTATACCCATATCATACTGTCAATCAGGACCCCCAAAACCCACATAAACCTGACACCTAACTTTTTTCCTATCCTATGCACTCAGAAACTCTTTAATATAAGCCCTCTTACTAAAACTTATCACCTCTGTAAGCCATCCTTAAAAGACAGTAAATTGGTATATGACAGACAGCTACAGGTCTCTGAAAAACAGACCATCTTGGTCCTACTGCTTTCCAAAATTGAGTAATTTAATACAAGTTCAGATTAGGTTATCTGGGGCAAATGGTTCTAGGAAAGATTCAAAGTAAATATGAGTGAGTGTCACAGGAAATAAAGACTTCTAAATATATGATACATATTTTCAAGTAGTTCTCCAAGACAGCCGCTAAGCATAGCAAACATTGTCCTAGTAGCTTGTGGTGGGTTAACCTTGGCTGGCTGCCAGATGCCCACGCAACTGCTCTCTCAAGGTCTCTTGAGACCTCCTCAACAGATCAGGGGGAGAAATTAAGATGGGAAGAGCTTGTGGGTGGAGATAAAGACAGGGATATCACCCACTGACTACTCAACAGATTTGACTTGGGGAAAATCTATTTGAGTTTTGCCATCCAATTCTATTTTTAGTGGCAATGAAACAAACACTGAAACAGCACCACCCCCGCCTTTTCTCCCTAGGCTCAATTTTACTCCTTCATTCCAAACTCCTCTGCCTCTTCCCCTGCTGCCTGGCTATCTGCTCCAGCATGGTCTTTTCCATGGGCTGTTTCTCACACTTTTTTCCCCCCACTCACTTCTCACTGGCCATGCAGTGTTTTGCCCTTTCTTAAATATGTTTTCGCAGCAGTGCCATGCACATGGCTGACAAGCTTAGCTGTGTCCTGTGGTGGAACCAGCTGTGCCCAGCATGGAGCAACCCCAGCCTGTCTTCCTAGAAGCCCCCCTGCCACTCCCCAACTGCCAACACCTTGCCACCTATACCCAATACATACCTTAGGATCCATGCCCAAAAACAGCTCATAAAAATTGACTGGATTTGGTTTCCACATGTCCTTGCCCTATTCTTTAGACTTTCCACACCTCTACCTCTAGCCACTGATGGAGAAACTACTCAAAGATAGACAGATCCTTCAACTGACTCACCACAGTCCTATTTTTATGCCACAGTATTCATCTTCACCCTTTTTTACAGCACTGAAAAGGCTAACTATAGGTCTTTGTATGACACAAACTGGATTACTTTAAAAAACAAATAACACTTAAAAAACAAATCACATACCAGTTTATCAGCAGGGGAAGCCAGTACTGAAAATGACTGATCAACATTTGCTTCCAGTTCTTCCAATTCCTCCATTCCTTTTTTAAGGGCTTTGCCTTTTCTTTCTCTCCAGCAGAATGGCTTGAGAAGGTTAGTCTCTTCATGATTACATTGCTCCTTTGGCTTGTATGACTCCAACTGTGAAATAAGTTCATCTCTTTCCAATCGTAAGGCTTCAAGCTCTTTCACATATGCCTCAATTTGATCTTTCAGTTTTGCAGTGCTACCTTGCAGTTCACTGATTTCTCTCTGATATGCTACTTCTTTCTGATTCAGTGCTTGCACCTGGAAACCAAGTCTAGAAACTTCTAACTGAAGACTATAAACATCGTGAGACTGACTTGCACCTTTCTTTTCCAATTTGGTTTGAAGCTCTGCTGCCTTTTCTGTTAAGTACTGCAACTTGCTTGTATCAGCTGCTCTTTGATTTGCCATTGTCTTCATTTGCATATCTTCCTCTAGAATATTAGCTTCCCTTTCTCTCACAGTATCTTCAAGTTCTTGAATGCGAGAGGTTGTCATCCTTGCTTCAACCTCTCTCTGAGAAAAATGTGTTAGGAAAAGGCTGTGCTCTTCCTGAAGTGCATCGTACTGTTTTCCCAGAGAGGTCAGCTCTGCAACGTGCTGCTCTGATGCCTCTTGTAGTTTTTGGCATTTTTTCTCCAAAATTTCCATTTCCATTTTGAACTGCAATTCCTTCTCTTCCAGTTGCTGCTGCAGACCTTCTCTAGCAGTTGAGACAAGCTCTAGTTCCTCCTGAAGTTCTCTCAGTTTGGAGAGTAGCAATGAGTTTCTTCTGTTTGGATCAATATCACTCTGACAATCTACTAGTCCCTTCTTCAACTCATTCTGAAGGTTTTCCACTGGCTTTCCCAATGCAAGTTGATAGAAATTATCTTGGTTGTCACTAACTTCATGACATACTGGTCCAAATTGTGCCAGCTCTTTTTGAAGCTTCTCAATTACTCCATGGAGTTGCTCTACCTCTTCATCTTTGTCCTTACGCAGCCTTTCTTGGTCGCCACGAAGGTGCTCAACAAGTGATCTGAGTTCTTCAATTTCAGATTTTTGATCTTCCACAATCTGAGCAAAAGGATAAGGTCTGAATATTACCATATGTAGGTATACTATTGTGCATAGAGTTTAAATTACATTTTTCTTCCGAATCATGCAGGCATTAAATCACACATTTAACAGCAGAAAGTATTGCATACTTCAGCTGGTAGCTACTCAGAATAACCTCTACATTCTTAAGGGAATTATCAAATAGATGTAATTTACAATACGATTCCGTACACCTTGCTTCCCTCAAAAATCAAGCAATGAACATATATTAAGTACTCTTACTTTATTCTCCAGAGTATTCTCTAGCTTGTGCTGGAGCCTCTTCATTTGCACATTCAAGTGATCGATTTCTTGATTCTTTTCTTTAAGTAGTGCTTGTGGGAATGACAAAGCTGAGGAATCGCTAATATCCAGGTCCTGATTTTGCTTCACATGAAGTTTTGTTAGATCCTCCTGATCAGAAAAAACAGCAATCTCATTAGAAAGGACTTACTTTCTCTCCCAACCTAATGGCAGAACAAAACTAAGGGCTTTATTTAAACATTCCCCTCCTTACTATAATGCTAAAGAACTCAAGAACACAACTACAGCTAATTAGGCACCACTGGATTAGACTGCCACAATATTTCTTAACTTTCAAAGTAAGAGATGAACACTCTAGTTGCCAGAGTGACAACCAACCAGTTTTCTAATTTGTAACATTTGCTGTGACTGTAGAGATCAGGAACACACACAAAACCGTGTAGTGTTTGCTAAATGACAATGCTATAGTTCATAATCTGTCAAGGCTAGAAAAAAGCTAAGCTTTTTATTTAAATCAAATGACTGTAGAAGATAATGCCATAAGCATGAATCTAGAGTATTGATGGCGTTTTGTTCTACGATAACCAGCATTAGCCTTGTAACGGTAATGCAACATTCCCTTGCCAAGAGAAATAAGCTAAGTATCTGTTTATAACATCACAAAATGAAGACATCAACACTCAAGAAAGGAGGTCTCTGAAGTTTTAGCTGGTACACGCTAAAGCTAAGGAAACCTACCTTCAAGTGTGTGTTCTCTAACTGAAGCTGGCTGATGCTGGAAGTGCTAAGACTTTTTTGCATCTCTAACTGCAAGTTCAGCTGCAATATCTCCTCATTTTTACTGATCAAATTATCTTTATATTGTTCTAGTTGGTCTAACAAGCTTGCAATCTAAAAAAAGAAGAAAATACATAGTTCTTTCAATTAGGTCCTCTTATTTAAGCAGAAAAGAGAAGACTTCATTGCCTTATTTACTGAGAGCAAGTAACTTCAGAAAATTCTATGATTTATATGCTAATTAGTTTGCATTAATAAAATACTTGAAACATAACAAGAGTAAGAAGCTAGCGTTCCCAGCTCCTCAGCTGCAAAACCAAAGTACTGCAAAGGTGGTTTTCCATTTTCTTAATTAAAAAACCAACCAAACAAAAAATCCACAAAAAACCCCCACACCTAACTGCTCATAAAAGATATGTTAATCTATGTTCTGAAGCAAGTCTTGACCACTGATGGTATTTGACATAACAATGAGACATGTTAGCATTTGATGTCTAATGTAGTAACACGCAGTTAACATAATCACTATTTTCCTCCTCCTAGAGGATAAAAATTATCACTGCAGTGCTAATCCCAGTAACACAGCAATCAAAAGAGTTCTGAGCATTGACTCCTTCATCCTTTAAGAGAGTCAATAACTACACATTTCTCTGTAGCTGTTTGAAAGCTTGAGAGCAAAGAGCTATTTGGAAACACTGATCTTGCCAGCCACAGGTTTTATCATCTTTTGCCTTAATAGGTAGCAAGGTATAGGGGCTTTGAGAATGAAAAAGGCTTAGTAGCTCCTGAAGTCAGACTTCATAAGAGACACAGAAGTTCCATCTGTAACAAATCAGTTATCATCGTACTGCTCTTGAAATAATGGTGTACAATTAATTGGAGGATCACCCACCTTTTTCTTCTTTGCACATCCTAAGCTGGACCATATGTTTGTATACTACAGATACAATAATAATTATGCAGTATTACAGAAACATACAGCGGGGGGGGTGTGTGTACGTATCTGTGTGTGTAAATACAATAAAAGTTCTAAATAATGTGACCAATTAGACTGCATTTCAGCTTAGCTTGACACAAGAACTCATCGCTAACATTCTCTTGCTCACAAAATAGAGAAGGCCAGACACCATTATGGGTAATTGTTCTTCTGTTCTTAAAGGAATTCTCACTCACTTTCAAAGTCAAACAAAAACGTATCTACCTTCTGCTCCACTTAAACTTTGGAAGGAAAGGAAAATCAGTTTACAACAGATATTGGTCAATCTCAGAGTTGAGGTGAATCATCAAAAGACAGTTTCCAGTGGGAAGGGAGACAGATAGACAGGGGGATGACAAAACAGAACAAAGCAAGAAAAAGGAAGGTTAGTTAACACCAAAGCATAGAGAATACTGGGTAAGAAGGCACATTCACTACAACATCAGTCACTGGGTTTTTGAATGGCTTAAATTCCCAGTTACAAGTTTGCACAAAATGTTTCTGCAATTATGTGAGTGACTCAGAAATCTACAGGACCCTACCAAAACTCTTACCTCTCTCTCTTTTGTCTGAAGCGCCTCCTGCTCTGCTTGTAACTGCTCCTTCAGCACTGGGGCAGAACTGCCATCTGCTGGTACTCTGTGCCTTGCTTCATCCAATTTAGACTGTAGGGCAGAGATCTGAATCAGGTTATTGTACTGTTGCTGTTGCAATGCCTCTTTATCCTGCAAAATATTTTTTTAAATGTTAGAGTTAATTGTTATCAATATACATACCCACCTAACCACAACAATCCTGCCAAAATACTCCATCATCCCTGACAAACCCCAGTACAAGAAGAAAAGTACATAATCTAAATGGCCTATAAAGAAATAGGAACTCAAAACAACTGAATGTTTTTAGCTCACTTAAGTTTTGACCCCTTTATTTTTTCTAACCTGTTTAACAACTTCTGAAAATTTAGCATTCAGTGATATGTTATACTTTCTTGATTACACAGCATTTCACATATTTAATAACCAAACCATCTTGTTCTTATAGTCATTTCCAAATTTATTATGATACCGTATATTTACCAAGCTAAATTTAAGAGGTGAAGACTTAATTTAGTTTAAGAGATGGAAAGTTTTGTGTAGATCAAAAACCTACTAATACATCATGTGAAGTCAGAATGTGAAGCACCAGCAACAAGTTTTTGTCAGATCTGTGGTCTGTCAAGCTACCATAGTTTTATTTTATTTATTTATTTATTTTAAAAACTTCTCCTTTGGTCCTCTTTCTCTCACAGTACTTCTCAGGAGCTGGGTCAGTCCAAGGAGGAAAGCTTCACTTGGGAAATCATCCAAACAGCACGCATACATATCTGTACCTAACACAATAAAGGAAAGCTGGACAAGAAACCTAAGGCAGTAACTGCCTCTGCTGTTCAACACTTATTCTGCCCATAGCTCAATACACACACCCCTAACAGAAGAGTTATTTTAGACTCATCATGTGATTTGCCAAAAAATTATGTAAAATTTGACCATCTTTCTCTAATCAAAAAGAACTAAGACCTGGAGTACATGAGTAGCATCTTCTGATGTTAAAATGAAAGAAGCATCAATTCAAAAATAAAAAAATAAATTGCAAAGTTAACGCTGTATCACAGTATCAAAACAGCGTGCCCAAGAACAGGTATTCAAAACAGTTCACGTCCATACTAAATATGCCATCTGATTTCCATCCACTAGCCCCGAGCTGGTCCCCACTGGCTTTCTACCCAGCTCTGCGGTCAGTCCAGGTACACAGAGCACAAAAGAGGAAATTACAGGGGAGACTGCCATTTAGCATACAAAGCTGTGTCATTCACACCTAATACTACTAGCAGGATAAAAACCAAATGTAATAATTATGACAGCATCACTTCCATTAAGTAAGAAAGCACCTATCACAGCAACATTTTTGTTTGTCCTGAAGAGAAAAATGAAAACTCTCCTTGCCATCACAAGAAACCTATGATATTGACCAGCCCCTCAGGTGTCCTGCTTTTGTACATGAAAGGACACACATAACAATGAAACCCAAGCAACAACAGAGCCTTTTTTTGTTTTGTATCAATTAAAAATGTTATCCACACCATTTTAAAGCTCGTCTTGATCACTGACAAAAAACTTACAGTAGCAATGTGCAAATCCAAATTACTGCAGAACTGGGCTGCCTTACCTCAGACATTCCTGCATTTACCAGACAGCAGAGCTACAAGTGCGCCATAGCTCATAGTGTTAGCACATCTCTGCACACAAGACTCAAGTTTCTCCTAGCATTCTCCATTTGCTATGTTCTGCAGTTGCTACAGTGACCAAGCAAAAACAAGTGGCAACCAGGCAAAAATCAGAGCTTTATGTAACACACCTTCACTGTAAAACCTTCTTCTGGATGGCCATGCAGGTGTAGTCTAAAGTGGTATCTTCTTTCAATGATACCAAAATCCATAGGACAGAGAGTCTGCTAAATGAGCACCTCAAGACAAAGAACGAACAAACCTCCCAGCACAACCTTAACCAGAAGCGTCAATGTTACATATCAACAACTTGAAAAACTGAAAGGAATTGGACCAGGAAAAAACAAAGACCTGCTCCATGCACATGACAACAGGATAAATGGATCTGCTAGCTGCGAGTTTAGTCAGCATTCTTCACAAAAATACACCATTCCATATTCAAAATTACTCTTTCCAGACCTATCTCTTATTAGCACTGGTCTCCATTATCTGCAATACCTACACTTTTCATATGTTGGAATTTGGGGAACAATAAAATCCGTAATTGCCATTCATATGAAGAGTATTTTTACACAAAAATTTCGTGACATGCAGTCATTCTTAGAGATCCATTGGCACTTATTTACGGCATGAAATTGCTTCAGGACAAGTTATTACAATGCCTACAGTTGGCAAATAGCTTGTTTAAAGCTGATGAATTAGTTCCTTGTAACAAAGAAAAAAAGAAAAAAGTCTCAATGTGGCTTATTTAGGATTTTTAAGAAAGATAAAAGAATATTTTGAATTCACATGGATAATGAAAGCCTGTTTAACAGAAAGCTAAGATTTCAGAGACAAGAGCAACTCGTTAACAGCAGTATCACAGTCTCAATCCACTCCAAGGCAAGCCAGACAGAAAGCTAATGGGCACAGCTTTTGTATGTTTGGATAAAAACACAGACTAGCTGAAGCTGGGAAGGGTCTCTGGAGCTCTCTGGTCCAACCTGACTCTAACCAGAACCAACTTGGGTCTGCTTAGGGCCTCAGCCAGCTGAATTCTGAACGTCTCCAAGTCACAGAGACACCACTGCCACTCTGAGACTCTTTTTCAACATTTGACTGCCCCCAGTATGACTGTTTCCTCCTACCATTTAATTGGAATTTCCCTTGTTGCATTCTTTCACTGTGCACCTCCAAGTTGTAATCGACAGNCTTATTCCATCTTCTCTATAACCTCCTATTATGTGGTTGTCGGCAACAATAAGATCTCCACAAAGCTAAACCAACCCTGTTCTCTCAGCCTCCCAAAAATCATTCGCTCCAGCCCCACGGCCATCTTGATGGTCCTTTGCTAGACTTGCTCCAGTATGCCAATGTCCTTCTCATACATGGGAATCTAAAACTAAGCAGTTCTCCAGATGCAATCTCACAAGTACCAAAGAGATAGGAATAATAGTACCTAATAAACTAAGACTGGCTACTCTATATCACATTAGCTGAAGCCAAAACAAAAGAGTATTTTGTTCATTAAATGAAAAAAAAGGAAGCAAATCTTTACAGAATTAGCAATTAAACTAGTAAATTTGGTTTAGATCATGCCATTCTCAAATCTTCAAACTTGACAGACGCACTAACAATACTTAACCAAGGAAAACTGCTGGGAGGAAACCAAAACATTTAGTTTTAAAAAGTAGAAAAGGTTACTCAGATGTTTGGTAAAAGACAAGTACTTTTGCTAAATGGAATGTAATTCTTAATTCTAAGCTGTGATTCAATCTGCAGTAATAACAAAGCACTGAAAATCTTAGAGTATGGCAAACAGATCTGGCTCCAAAGGCACATAGCAACCAATTAAGATAATACAATATTAAACACAGTTATTTATTGAAGACCCATGATGTTTAATATTCAGTAACACTATCTTCTCGGGAATTTCCAGAGAAGCAAAAGAGCAACTCTGATCCATGGAAATATGACAACTGTCAAAATACAGTCTCTACAGTAACTAGGCTTATAGTTTGCAAAACCAGTTTGTTTAAAACTGTGGCTGTGATACCTGCCATTAATACAACAGTTTAACTCACCGCTAGGTGCCAGGGATAGTCTCAAACAACACTAACACAATCATTGATGACACTGTCTGAATAATGCCACTCCCATTTAAATAAGTACTTAAAAATTACTTGTTTTAAGTCGGTTTCCACTTTCTTCATTTTTTGCAGTTGTTGTTCCAAGTAGTATACAGTCTTTGAGACTTCAGTACCACTGTGCTCCAGTTCTCGTATCTGTGCCACCAGTTTTTCTATCTCTTTATCACGAGATATAATTTCTTGGTGGTTTTGCTCCTTTTCTAATAACAGCTTGTTGTAATCATCCATCTTCTCTCTTATTTCTGCTTGCAAAGATTCTACCTATACAGAAATCACATTATACAGATAATCGGGTAATATAACAAACTTCCAATTGGAAGCAAGAGTATTTTCATGGCAAAGCAGGTGGAGTTTTACTACGGACTAAACTATACTAAAATCACAGATGAAAGTAAAACCAGATTTGGACAGAAAGGATGAAAAAGTAACTTTCTGAAATCTTGTTTTCCAAATGCAGCAGTTATTTTAATACTTTAAATACTTTTTAAGTTCTTTGATTACTCTCTCAATATTTGCAGTATCCTAGCAAAGCACTGGATGAAAGCATACTCTCAAGGCCCAGTGGTCATCAAAAAGGGCCTTGTGGTGCGTGGAGTTTTGTTGTTGTTGTTGTTGTTGTGTTTAAGATTAAAACACCCTCAAGATTACTTGAGTTATTACTAATAGCATTAGTTGCATTTCTGTAATCTCAGAACTGTCTCCCATTACTTCAAGGAATTCCAGTTTAAAGGAAGATACCAAGAATTGAAAGATAAACATGCAACGTAACATACTGAATGCCTGCAAATAGGAGAAACTCACAGTAGTCAACATGGAACAGGTACTCTTTTCCCAAAAATTGCTTAAATATGAAGAGGATGACAATTTTTCATTTGAGCTCACTGAGATCCAATCATGCACAGAGCTGCAGGAAAATGGTCACTCATTCATCCCAGTAATTAATATAAAGGCAAGGCTAGATGATCGCGTGTGTAACAGATGCAGGAGAGAACCAAATGTGACAGAGTACGTCAAAATTGATAAAGTCATTAAGCACATTGAAAGCAAGCTCAAATAAGAAAGCAATGGCAAACCTTCTAAAGGAGAAATAATTCAGTCAATACCAATGATCAAGGAAGATGGGATTTTACAAAATAAATGCTTTGTTCATCAATAAGTGCCTGAATTTATGCAAATTCTACTTCAATATTATAAAATAAAAATTTGTATTAATATAGAACTTTACATCTTCGAAGTATTGTACATATATTACTAAAAACAGGAAAACACCCTCTAGCAAAATACAGAAGAATAGAGTTAATTTAGTCAAATTAATAAGTGTGGAGAGTGTCACACACTAGTTAAGAATACCAGAAGTGATTAACATTACATTTTCAACTGCTTACAGGCACACATACATTTCCTTAATTATGTATACATATCATTCCCTTCTCACCTCATCAGCAATTAATTATCTGATAAGCATAACACAGGCCTTACAGTAAAGCTTTTTATAAAGAAAAATCTTTTAGAAGTCCAATAGTTTCAAATACTGTAAAATTTTGGCATCAGAATCCCACTATGACACTTTACACATGAAAAACTTGTTTTTTAACACCACATTGCTAGAAAACTAGTGCTGCAATTCTGCAGCTAAGGAAACACTTTCACAACCTTCACTCTCATGGCATACTATCAGATGGTAGCTCCCAGTACCAGGCAGCACTCTTTTCACAAAATAATCCCACTTGCATATACCTTGAGCCTAGAGAACAGCAAAGAGTAAAACGATGAACTTGTTATAACTCCTACATGCAGAAATTAGAAGTTTACTCCAAAACAATTCAGTTCAAGTGAAGTTAAGTAATTACTGATATTACAGCTGCATTAAACAGCTGTACAAGAACTGTCTAAATCCTGACAAATTATTTTGGTACAGATTGTGTGCATAACTCACCCTACCCACAAATGTAACTTGCTGAGTTACCTTCCTTGTGTGCCTTTCTCCAATTACGTTTTAATCCTGAGAGAGGTTGCAAAGTTACAGTAGCTAGATCTTCCTCTTTACTAAGCCACAAGGATACTAGTAAATAGTAACTAACTGTCATCCATCTAATCTTTCTTGGATAGAAAGCAAGCTGTGGTCTTAACAATTTGACATATTTTGAATAACTTGACATATACCCTTTATGATTCTGTAATGCTCAAGATTTAGGGAAAGCCTGCCACAGAGGTATACCTTCTAGGTACAAACAGATCTTCAACAAGTCATGAGGCCTTCAAAACAAAAATCTTTGCCATTCTTTCTCTTATCTTTGCCACACATTGTCTAATGTGTAGGTTACGTGTGTGATGTACTTGGAAAATGTTAATGACAGATAATAGCATTCATGCTATTCTCATGCTACGAGAAGCCAAGACTGATAGAATGATATGTAATCACTCTACTTCTTAAGAAGCCTAATGAAGTCCTAGCAGAGGTTACAGAAGGCAAGTGACAATCATGTGCCCTTCAGCATGGAAAATTCACTCTATCAAAGATTCACTTTTCCTATAAGATTTGCTTCTCTAACACTGAGGTACACAATTTCATAAACTATATACTTATACAGATATATAGTTATACAGTTATATATATATGTATATATAT
>VZTL01012667.1:0-30479 GCA_013400535.1 Scopus umbretta
ACTCTGTCCCAGCTGCAACCAGGCCATCTATATGCTGATAATTACAATTGGTTAATACTGTTAAGAGATGAGACTCATGTTTCTTCAAGCTGGTTCTTTCCACTGTGAAGTACCTTCCTGCATCATGGTTTTCTTCAGCAGATACAAGCTAAGGTTATGAGCAATAAAAATACATTAATGTAAAATTTGAAGGCTAATGAGATGGCCTATAAATCTCACTGCTGGTTTATTGTACCGCTAACTTGGAACTTAAGAATATACATAGTGTGATTGTTCGAAGGATTAAAAAATAACATGACATGATATTTGAAAAAGAACTTTTCACTTTTCCATGCTCCATTAAGCATCCTGTTTGTTTATCAGTCATCAGAACACTAAAGCTGTGTCTATTTTTAAGTTTATTTTACATTTAGCTGTATCTTTGTTTCACTATTGGAAAAAATACTAAAAAAGAGAAGATCTCCCAACATTTACAGAAAATATGACGTAAAAATGGAAACAACAGATCCACAAGTGTATTTTTGGAATAAAAAACCCAACAACTAACAAACCCTTGTGTTGTTGTAACAAGTAAAACTATAACAAAGTTTCTTCTCTTATATAGAACCTTTGGAGGAAACAATGAAATATCTGTAATGTCAACCTAGTGTCTTAATTTTGGTGCTTTTTTATAAAAGAGAATACTACCACTATATGCAATATGACATTAGCAGATGTGAAGCACTGAGCCTTATAGGGTGGCTTGCAGGAAGGAGTATGTGTCAGAGGTTAATTAATAAATAGAGAATTTTCAAATACTGAGAGACATAGCTTTGTTCAATTCTGCCACCTTCTTGGCATCCTGCTTGATATGTTTGACACCAGTTCTCCTTGGTTATGATTTTGGTGCACAAGTCACATTAGATCTGGATTTGGGAAGGACCACAAAAAATTGTAGGCTACCAAGATGTCTTCTGTGACAGTTCAAGTGGGAAGATTTTAGATAAATCTGAAGCTTGAATACCCCAAATCTCCCCTGAGGGCACTGTGATTTTCTGTGACTGTCTGTCAGTGATGGAGCTAGGAAGATGCAAGACAGCTTCTAACTTAAATGCAAAAATTATACATTAGTTCTTATTTAACATACAGGAACTACTTTTTTTTTTTTTTTCATTCTTGAAATTTATAGAATGTATACCTTCCTCTGTTTATAGGAATTAGAAGCTGCTTTTGGGGGAGAAAAAAATAATTGTGTAACATGCAACATCCATTTCCCAGAAGCTGGAAAATGGTTTTCTCTTCTCTTAAGAAATCTGGAATTTGGATCTGCAGTTCTAAGGTTTTTACTATAATTTTGTTTTATCATGACCCAGTTGTATGATGGACACTATTCTAGAGAGAAATCATGAGCCGTCCTATTTTAAATACACTTTTATATTTACCTGAATGGCTTATTATTCAAAATACTTCTTACATGAAAAAGCTGAAAGTTTATTTCTTTTTTTTTCTTTATTTCCTTATTGCTTCTTTTTATTTCTGAATTTTCCAGGATATTTGATTTTAATAGTAAATGTCTGATTTAATATTGTGTTACCTGTGAGAATATCAAAGTGCATTTTGGTAAGGTAATTAGTAACATTCCTTTCTGTTTACCAGACTTACAGAGGGATAAATTACAAGCACCAAAAGCACTTCCTCCTGTAGTGTTTGTTTTTAAGAAACATCTTGCCTGTTCTTTACTATTACAGTTGAGTGTAAAGTTTATAATCAAGATTAAGTTTTCATGATAGGCATTTTTAAAATTCATAGTAAGAAGTAATCCTTGATTCAAAGAGTTTAGTCTAAGTGCAGGGGCAGGGGTGGGGTGGAAATTCAAAGACAGAGAGAAGTGCACACCAAGGGCAAAATGGTGGTGGGGCCTGGAAATTAACTTCTTTCTAATTTGTCAGATCATGCTAGCTGTCATCTTTTCCAGAGAAAACTGTTTTGGTTCAAGCTTATTTTATATGCTCAAGCTATATTGTGTAAGTGTAAGAGTACTATAAGAGTGGATGTAATGGTTGAAACCAAGGGTACCTCTAGCCTTGTATTCTGGCTGTAAGCAGATGTCCACAGGAGAAAGCGCAATATGACACTTCCCACAAGTACTCTTTCAGCCTCCAATTATTTTTGGCTTAAATATTTCCTAAGTTTTTGTCCAATCTTCCTCTGGAAGCTATCTAAACTTTTTCATCCACAACTTCATTTAGCAGGGAATACCCCAAATAAGAACAGCCTGTTGTATGGAGAACAACTTCCCTTTTTACCTGGAATTCAGATCTTACCAGGTTATGTTATGTTAAATCATATTTTTGTCTCAACTTGTTACTTGCTGAAATTTAGATTTGTGAAACTTAGTGAGGGAATACTGGGTACTGTTGTTAGATATTATCAGTTTCTCACTGAATAAGAGCTTGCTTATGATCTTGTTTTTTAACAAAGTGATTATGTCATATATAAAAAAGGAGTCATCTCTGAGGCCAACAGTAGTTGTCTGTTAGTCTGTAACCTTGGTTTACCCTCTTTGGGACAAGATCATTGAGCAAGTCTTGGAAAAACAACTTTTAACAATTTTGGGATGTCATACAATTTGTTATCTTTTATTTATCTGTGTTCAAATTCTATTTTCCCAGTTAATTTTTTTCTGACTTGCCATTTACACTGTAGGGAAAACATTTATGATTGGGCTTATTTCCCTTCAGACCACTTATGCGTGGGAATAGAGATATAAAGCAAAAACACTTTTACACTTACTTTTGAAGGCAATGTCATGACAAGCAATTGTTCTTCCTTACTTTGTGAACCTCCATATAGCGGGATGTAATCTTATTAATCTGATTCAGAGTTAAAATATTTACATATCTCTTTAAAAGTGTTTAAATACCTTCCTGGCTGTACCACACCAACTTCTTACCTTTTAAATCTCAGGTGTTCAAAAAGTATAATGATGGGGGATGTGGAAATAACCAGTTACATTCTTATGAGCTTGTTATGCCCATGCAAATTGAGTAGCTGCAAAGAGGCTTTCTAATAGAATCCCCGTTTCTTCCCATTAAAGATTACAGAATGTACTAAGGCATAATTTCACATGTAGCTGAATAAATTTAGCACCATATAAAATTCACTTCTGTAGCAAAAAGCAAAACTGTTGTTTATAAGCTTATGTAAAAACAAACGTAATCGTGTTAAAAACAAGAAGGTTCAAAGGATCCCAAGTTAGGAAATGTTACAATTCTGGTGACTTGCACCGTATGGTGACTTTAAAGTTGGCATTCCTACGTGTGTGAGTTACTTGTTCCAAATGCATGGAGGTATACTACAGCTTCCACAGAACACCTTATTCCTTCACTGCCTTGGCAGTTGCCCA
The DNA here is from genome assembly GCA_013400535.1 of Scopus umbretta. NCBI lineage: Eukaryota > Metazoa > Chordata > Aves > Pelecaniformes > Scopidae > Scopus > Scopus umbretta. The sequence continues at coordinate 3,386 of VZTL01012667.1, forward strand.
GTATTTCTTTTTCAGTATACAGCACTGCACTTCTTTCTTGAAATAGATAATTTAAAACCTGCACCAGATTCCAAATGGCCTATTTTTTCATCAGACTTCCCTTGCTCTTCCTATTGTGGAGTCTGGATGCTTTACAAAAATTAAAGAATGTGCTGTAACAGCACTGAAAAAATAACATTAGATCCATTCTATGGATGGGGACTTGAGGTATGAAGAAGTGTCTGCTAATGTGGAGTAAGTAACGTGAAGTATCCAGAGACTAATTATCCATTTCTAGTATTTTAATAGTACAAAATATAATCCCAATACTGTTCAGATCAGCTTCTTTTGCAGCTGGGAGTACTCTGCATTCTGACTAATCTATCTTCAAAATTCAGGACCCCCACAATTGAGGGAGGTACCTATGGAGATCATCTGTGAAAGGCATGAATGGGTTCAGGTAGCCCATTACCACATGGGAGCTCAGAATCTCATTCTACAAAACTACTATGTCAGTAATGAACTACCTTGGGATATATACCCAGCATGAAAATTTTCTGACTGGATGGATAATTTTAAGCAAAGATATAAATAGCTGAAAAATAACTTCTTAAAAGAAATATCAAGAGATGTTAACTATCAACAGTGCTGATAGTTTTGTCAAAAGAACTTCCTTTGAAATGGAAATGTAGATTAGTAATAGATTCTGTTCCCCCCATATATGAATAATTTGCACAAGAAAGTAGCATTTTATGCGCCTTAAAAATTGAATTAAGTAATGACCTTCAAATTATTCCTTAAATATACCTTCCTCTCTTAAGAAAACTATTTTGCTTTTCCAAGGATTATTTTCCTGGGCCATTACCTGATAAATAGTAACTTGTTTCAGTAATACTTAATGACGCAGGACCCATCTGGCATTATATCAGGATGTGCAGCTGGCTATTAATTACTGAAAACTCCTATACAGCTCAGACGAAAGCATCTGCCAAAGATCCTATTCAGCAGATTCTTTTTTCTTCTTTCTTCTGTAGTACCAACCAAAAAAAACAGTAAATAATTCACACTTAGTAAGTTAGTCATGGATACTAAAATTGCCAACAACATCAATGCTGATTGCGCTAATGGTTTCTCTTCTCCTGTATTGATTTTTAGTCTTCAAACAATATAGTAGTTTCTCTTTTGAGTTTTCCTGCAAACTTGAGGGGGGGAAGCAGCATTTTTTTTGCCTTAAATGTTTACATATAGTGTAACAATGCATACAGTGTTGCACATAATCTTGGATTTTGTATTTTCATACATGCCAAATAGTGGTGAGGCTGCCACAGCTCCATGTTGTCAGGTTCACCCTGTGCAGCATGAGCGTGCTTTCACCATAGGCACACACACATGTACAGTGCTGATAAACACATGTGCATGGTCACAGCCACACAGATCAGCACAGACAGAAGCACTCAGCATTCAGGTAAACACAAACAGCACCACTGTCCTCATCCTCTTCCCCTCTCTAGCTGATCACAATGAAGGTCCATTAGTGGGACATATGTACGTTATCAGTTCCTCCAGGAGCCAGATTCAGATGCCCCAGTAGCTAAATATCCAGTAGCTGGTCCCTGGTTTCCTCATTTGTGTCAGTGTGCACACGCACACACATTTTGGATCCTTTCATGATCAGGCTTAGAGACCGAACCCACCCCACAGCTGGCCTTGCTGCCTCCCACTCAGACACACATACATGCATATGGGCCTTTTAGTCAACCTCCAGCCCCCAGAGCCTGGACCCCCAGTCCCTCCGGTAGCCACCTCCTCCAGGTGCCTTGTTCCCAGTGCATGGATCTCAGGCCAGTCAACCTACTCACCGGCCAGTCTGTCTTCATGCTTGTTGATGACCACACATGGACTTCCTCCAGTTGCTGGCACCATGCCACAGTAACAAGCAGTCTGACCCTGGTTGCTGGCACACATACACACAGAACAGAGAGCCCCTCACTCAGGAAGAGGATTAGAAAGGGATGGGGATCCGGCTCAGGGCACGGGAACTGACCAGCTCCTTTTAACCTTTTATCCATCTATTTACTCATGCTTGTGCCTCTCCAAACCACCTTGATCTGTCCCTTTCCCCGCTTTTTCTTTTCCCCTGCATAACCCATAGTGAGTCCCAAAGTGCTCTTCCTTGGCATCCCATAGAGTGTCCCATGCTCCCTGGCAGCACCCCCTTAGTCTGCAAGGTGCTCTGGGGAGCCTGTCCCATTCACTCACCATGGTGGGGCCAGGCTGGAGCTCCCTTTCTGCAGCTGGGCTATTGGGGTTCCTCTTCTGTGATCGTGCCTGTGTGCTCCTCTGTTTGTGTGTGTAGATGTGTAGAGGAGCTTTTTAATTACATTACTTGTATAGCTTTGTTGTTGCTCTGAAAGTGTTGGCACTTTAAGCAACGCTGTTGGGAGATTTCTTTATTGTTTTATATACACTGAAAAAAATTCTTTTTGCTGAAAAAGAATTAAAAGAAAAGCATATTCTGAAAAAATAAAAATATTTTGTGGAAAAACAGCAATAGCTACCTGAAGAATAGCCTCATCATTGTGATGGGAGATTATTAGTAAAGAAACAGCCCTACAAGCTAGTAAATGGGAAGAGCACTGGCAAATATTTCTTTGGGTTGAGATTTCACTGAATGGTTTTAGTGAGAGTTTTACTGAAATGTTTTGAAGTGTTTTACAGGCTGTTGTTGCTGTATTATTGTTCACCTCATAAAAAAGGGCTAAATGTCTTTCCAGCTTTGACAGGACCCCTGAACTGGCATTGACAGAGAACTCATCAGAGCAGATAGGCTTCTCAGTCCCACTCTGGACTTGTACATTTTGTAATATATTTTTGTACACTTCTGCAGGTCAGACATCCAAAGAATGCTAGCGGCTAAATGTAGTCTGACTTTACCAATCATTTAGTTGTTGAAATGAGCTGTCCTGAATAAATAACTGAGCCTGGGAATTTGAAAAATGAGGGCACTGTGACTGGAATTGAAGGCTTTGCAGAAGTATTTGTGAAAGGGGTTAGCATCACAGGCATGTAATTGGTTCACATAGCAGTATTTTTTCTGACCTCAAACAGGGAGGAAGTCTCAGTCTGTAAGTTCTCCTTCAGAAGACTTTGCGATTTGCCGTGCCGTGATAGCTGATAATTTTCAGAGGAAAACATACACTGTGAAAAGTCCCTTGCTGATTCTAACTAAATACTGGTTTTAATGTATTTATTTAACCACCAAACAAAAAAAAATCTGTTTATCAGAGCAAAATTTTTTGTTACAAAAATTAAACAAGATTGGGTGCCCCATTTCCTAGAGCAGTTGCGAAGAGTAAGTTTGTGGTAAGCCATTAATAGGTCCTCCTAGTCTGAAATACACTGAAAGGTCAAAATGTCCATATGCTTAGTTTATACAGACTGTGTAGCTACTTTGTTGTTTTCTGTGTTCACTTTTCAGCTTTTTATTTTCTTTTTGCAAGTGGTGAACAGTTGACTAGTAAAGGAGGTGAGGAAAGAGGGGCTTTTCTAATTACATCTGTAGTTGATAGCAATGCCTTCATTTTGTGTAAAAAGACTACAGGCACGGGGATAATCTCACACATTTTAATCAACAATATTTCAACCTTGAGGGATCAAAAATAATAAAAAAAAATCTTAAGTTTGTTCCTAAAACTGTTAGATTAAAAAACAAAAAAATTGCTGCTTCGTTGATGCTTGAGGCTTCTCTGTAGTGCAGATGAGATTTGTCGTTCCAGGACATCGACTGTAATATGTTCCAGCTGGTGAGTTGAGCTGAGTGCCCTAGAAAGATGAACGTGCTTCCCTGGCTACTGCTACCAAGGAGTTGGGAGTAGCAAAGCTGTTTAAAAGGGTCACCCTCCACATCAATAGTCACCACTCAGCCTATGCAGAGCCACCCTCCAACATACCGCCGTCATATGAGTGGTTGCAGCCTCACTAGCTCTGTGTGTGGCAGCGTGAGAACAGAGAGCTGCTCTTCAAGCAGCCTCTGCATCCCAGGCAGCTGGTCCTCTTCCTCCCCAACGATGAGGTCTCCCTCCCCACTCTGGATCCCACTGTTCCTAGTGGTGACCTGCTACAACAGGCAACTGCATACATGAAACTGGCTCTGCACTGCATTTCGTTTTCAAGTTTTCCCTAGAAAAGCTGGAAATAGGCTGTAAAAATAAAAGTTGAGATTCTTGCACAATTATTTTCTTAGCTGAACTTTTAGAAAGAAATTTGAGGTCTCATCAGACTGTGTAGTGATATAATAAACAATGAAATTTCTACAGAACTTTGCAGAAATATTGCAGCCTCGTAGAAAAATGTGCTGATTAATATTGCACTTCATGTTACATGCAGCTTCCAAATAACAACAAATATGCATATTTGCACATCTGCATCTGTTCATTAGAAAACTGGAACTGTTGTTGACAAGATATATTCTGTTGAAATGTTTACAATTCTCTATCCGCCATCCTTAAATTAAAATTAGTTTTAAAAATGGAAGGGTGAATTTTAAAAGTAAATTACATACTGAAATTCAGCACAAGGAAAGGATTAGGTATCCAACAGGTAAACGAAACAGCTGCAGAGTAACTTCAGGCAGGAGGCAAGAGCCTGGTGAATAGAAATAAAAAGACGGAATGGGAACACACAAATCTCTATTAAGGTAATTACCTTCACTGTACCTGCAGAACTTCAATATATCCCTACCAATTTTCTGGAGAAAATGACATTTTTTTTGCATAAAAAATTCAGAAACAGCATTAAAGGTCATAAATCTTGTAAATTAGATAGAGTGCATTACATTAATTTTGAAAGGCTGTGTCTAAGACAAGAAAAGGTTGGGAAAAAAAAATGCCCAACTTGTGAAGTAAATTTGGTAACAGGAAAAGTATGCTTGTGAAATAAACCCTAAAATTCAGGTATCTGGAGAGAAACAAGATGTCGCTTCAGATTAGAACAACAATTAAAGTTGACTTTAAAAAAGGTGTTTAAAATAAGTCAAGTAAGAGTCTGTTTTCATGCATTAAATAAGAAAATCCCTGAAAGCAATCACTTCTGTTTTTAAAATAATCTGAGTAGATGACTTGTTTTGCATGGAAGTCACCTTTATACTGGAACAGAGAATAACTGATGTGGAGGTAGTTACCTAATAGCCCAAGAATGTGAGGTTTTGAAATGACAGCTGCAACCAGCCATGTAGGAAAAAGCATCTACAGTGTTGTCACCTGAAAAGGCCTCATTTAGTTTCTCGTAGAGTTTGTGTAGAAATGTTTTCCTTACTTGGAAACAGCTGACATTTCAAGGCAGCCCTGGGAAAAAAATTAAATTACATTAATTGAAGAGAGTTCTTTGTACAGAGTTTGTGAATTGTAAACCCCTGAAGTTCACTTCTGCTGTTGTCTGCCTTCTGCTTTGATTCGGAAGCTGGAAGATCCTTATGCTTTCAATTACAAATATGGGGAATAGTGCATGATTAGTGAAATTTTACAGTAATTTAGCTTAGCAATTTCAAATTATGGTTTTATAATCATAATATCTTAAATTGTTCTTCAAAAATCTGAGGTAGAACCTGATCCTGCTGAGGCCGATAGCAACTTTCTCATCCTAAAGGTGAGGATTTTGAGAAGGGTTTGAGCGAAATCTTTGGAAATATGAAGATTTGTTAAAAATATTCTGTACTTTTAACCCCTTAATAAATGCTGAAATTGGTTGGATTGGTGATTTTCTACACGGTCCAAGTTTGTGTAGCCTGGATGTTACAGTGATGCCACACAGAAAGTGACATATTTTGTGACAGTCTATTTAATTTGACTAGGTATTCCTGCTCTTTTGCCTGGCTGAAAAACAATATGTAGGCTGCAGAGCAAATGTCCCTTTCTTGTGCTTTTTGTGCCTTTTATGATTTAAAGAATTCCCGCACAATCCTGCATCCTAAGTACCAACTAGAGTGACAGTGAGGCTTAGTGCTATGCACAAAAACTGGCAGGCTTTATACAGCAGGCAGGAACATTCCCTGCAGTAAATAACCACATGCAGGTTGTATTCTTGGGTTCTCTAGACCTTTCGTAGTCCTAGAATGAGCAAGTCGATGCCAGGGAGGTTTCCTTACCTTGTTCCATTATGTTCACAGACTTCTCTATTTTTAAATGAATTTATATTTCTTCTTAAATTAGCTGCTAAAGTATTGGGAATGGAACTAGTCTCTTTCTCTGTAGTTGTATTTTACTAGTGTAACTGTGAGTTTAAAATATATTGTTATTGTTTTCTTCAGATTCTGCTATCTTTTGAAAAATAATAAATTTTATATACATGTAGCATATTAATCTAATTTATCCATACATAGCCTAGGAGTCTACTGCAATCATACAGAATTATATGTTATTTAATGTAGGTTTGAAACCATATACTTGGGAAAAAAAAAAAGAAAAAATATATTTACTTCTAGCATTGGAATTTAGGAAGTCATGTAAGCATATTCCAAATTAAGCACAGTGATCCACCTGTTTCTTTTGATACTTTCTAGCCCCATTACTTTTTAGACTATGCCTTCATCTAATAGCTTCACCAGAATATCTTTGATCTTTTCTTGAACCGGAGTTGCAAAGGTCAGATGAATATTTTAAATCGTTCTTCAGTTCTCTGTTTCTACCTAAAAAGAAAACATGAAAAAGTTTTTTTCACGTGTTTGTTTTCTATGTATAGTTGAATCTGCCACAGTTTCACATTCCTTGTCACTGTTTACTACTCTTTATTTTCCAGCTTTAATATATAGCCATGAATTTTGAAGTGGTATCCACATTATATCAATAACAGTTGAGAGAATTGGCAGACTATCCTCTGCTGTAAATTTAGGCTGAATCTAAAAATATCGCCTGGTCAGTTATTAAACAATGCCAAAACACAAGACTCAATTTACATATCACAAATGTATGCAATAAAGGAGAAAATAAGAGTGGTAAAAGGAAAAGTCTTTTCACATACAGGCTGTTAACACATCTAAAAAAGTTTTGGGCTTAAAATTTGTGACCTTTTTCTCAGCATAATTTAGTCTGGCTAGAGTGCTGTGCAGAACTGTTCAAGTGCCTAATGCCCATTGATTTCTATACAGGAAGTTTTGTACATAAACCAGAGGGGAGAATCAAAATCTCCAGTACCTTGCTTGGCAGCTGGTATTTTAATTTTCCATGAGAACAGTCTGAAGAGAGTCCAAAAAAGGGTATCAGTTTTCAGAAGCAGTCAAATGGAAATGAAAAATTAATTTACCTATCTGCTTCTCTTCCCCCCCCACCCCGTCTTATGACTGCTGAATGTAAACCAAGCCTATTTATGCTCAATAAGTTAGCCAATCTGCTGTATTGATAAATCATAGAATCATAGAATCATTAAGGTTGGAAAAGACCTCGGAGATCATCGAGTCCAACCATGAACCCACCAACACCATGCCCACTAAACCATGTCCTGGACTGCCACATCCACACGTTTTTTGAATACCTCCAGGGGTGGGGGCTCCACCCCCTCCCTGGGCAGCCTGTTCCAATGCCTCACCACTCTTTCAGTAAAGAAATTTTTCCTAATATCCAATCTAAACCTCCCTTGGTGCAACTTGAGGTCATTTGCTCTCATCCTATCGTTAGTTACTTAGGAGAAGAGACCCACACCCTCCTCACTACACTCTCCTGTCAGGNACTGGACTGAACTCCATTCACCACCCCTCTCTGGGCACAGCCATCCAGCCAGTTTTTAACCCACCAAAGGGTGCACCTGTCCACACCATGAGCCATAATGTTGCACAGGTTCTTAGATAAGTCTGTATGCCACTCTCTGTGCCACAACGTACAGAATACCTAAACTATGACTTGACTTCTGATACTGTATTCTACTCCATAACATGCTGAACAGTAGTATATAATCATAGAATTGTTTTGGTTGGAAAAGACCTTTAAGATTATCAAGTCCAACCATAACCTAGCACTTCCAAACCTGCCACCAAACCACGCCCCTATGCACCACATCTACACGTCTTTTAAATCCCTCCAGGGATGGTGACTCAACTACTTCCCTGGGCTGCCTGTTCCAGTGCTTGACAACCCTGCCAGTGAAGAAGTTTTTCCTTATATGCAGTCTAAACGTCCCCTGGTGCAACTTGAGGCCACAAGTGCAAATATTTTTACGATTTACTATATTTACAAGTTTTACTTTTGTCCACGATATCTGCTTCTGCCAGATATAAATTTAATCTAGACCAGGTATCCCTATTTGGTTTCTGTGTATGTCACATAAAGCAGTATCTACATTTTGCTAAACTCCAGATAGATGAAACATATAGCTTCCAGTTTCAACCTATATCTGACCAGTTACTTCATCAAGGAAAGTTATAGTGGTCTAGCAAGATTTTAAGCTATTTTGGCTGGTTATTATCAGCTTATCCTCTAGATTCTTACAAACTGATTGGTGATTTGCTTTTAATATTGAAGTTAAGCTGGCTCTTTCTTCTTTTTCCATATTGGCATTGTGCACTCTCTCCAGTGCCTGTGCTCTTATCGTTATTCTGCAGTTCATTAAAAAAATCACTTACTATTTAGATATTATTTCAGCTAATTTCACAAACACACTGCAGGAAGCATAATTTGGTCCTGCTCATTCTCTACTATATATTTCCAGTGTCATATTTTGGCCACTATTTTTTTAATGGCTTGATACTTGATAGTCAGAAAATGCTGCTATGATATTTATATTAAGTGGGAAAATAGAACACTGTATCACTTTTGACAAATGTCAAACAGTGACTTAAAGTTTTTAAACAGGCTTTGAAGAAGTTATTACAACTGGGAAAGTTATTAACAAGCTTTTACAATAACAGAATTATATTTTTTTTTATGTTGAGTAAACAAAAATTTTTCATCTGCTTGTCCTTTGGATCGTAATATCTTAAAAGTACTCGGTAATTTCTAGCTGTAAAACTGTCAGTGCCAGTAATGGAAAGACTTCATAAGATATTTTATGTAGTATGTGTACCTGGGGTGCTGCAAGTGTTATGAACAAATTTTAACCTACATAACATGGCTGATACAATATTCCTCAAATTAGGCTCTTCTGTTCCTGATACTGTTCCGTGGGGAAACAAGGAGACAGGTTCACTAAATAGTAGATTTATATGCTTGTGTGAATATGCTTTTTGGCTTGGAGATAACCTTGTGACCAGTGTATTATTCATTTCCCTTGGTGTTAATTCAGTAGGTTTTTGCATACTCCTTTTGTGAGAAAGAGCAGCCGGAAAAGCATTACTTAATTTGGATAGAAAATGTGTTTAGATTTTTAAAACTACGAAGACTTTTTAGTTTTTCAGATAGGAATTTATACTTTTCACTGTTACTGAAGCGGAATTTTAAAATATTGCTAATAATCTCTAAAACTGCTTATGATACTAATACCTGTAAGATCTGTTTATGAATTATTCAGGTCTTCAGCATAGACACTAAATATTCTCAAGGTATAGAGAAAAATTAACCAAATTCGGTTTACACTTTGTGATGTAGATTTACTCTGAACTGTGATCAACTTAATCCATTTCTCAACACTAATTTGTAAAGAATCAGCTGTCAGGTTGAATACATTTTATGGTTTACTCTGAATGGTTCTTCTCTGATGACACTTCAGGTCTGCATCAAAAATGAATAACCTGGTGTATTTAAAATAACATAGATAAACAATAAAACAATATGGACCAGCTTTGGCCTTCATATCAAAGTCATGCTGCTCTGAAAGAACATAGCAGGAGTGTATCTCAGGCATTTTTTGACTATGCTGCTTGGTGCCAGTTTCTCACTGGAAACCTGTCACCCCTGCAGTATTCTGCAGCATGTGGATCCTTGTCCTCCCCAACAATCCTCTCTGCCTGGGGTAGCAGGCTCGAAAGTACAGTAGCATCTGGCAGGCTCAACTATATGGTAGTGGTGATTGGGAAAGGGCAACTAGCTTCAGAATATGTGGTTACCTTTCTGCCACAGTTAATCACTTTTATTAGAAGTACTCTCTTTGATTCTGGGCTAAGTAGATGAAAATGTATTTTAAGTTTCTTCATTGGAACTGAACAAGGCTTCTCGAAATAGATCAGTATATGCATGGACAAACATGAAAAAAGTTATCGTCATTCTTGATCACAGTAAATCTTAGAAGATTGAGAGAAACTGTCGGAAGAAAATCTTGGGAAATCTGAAGCCAGCTCATACTGATCAGTTCTATAGAATCATAATCTAAAGTGATGTTTAAACTTACCTTAGATGACAAAGTAAACAGTATGCCTAAGCATGCTCTTACTGCTGTATATTGCACACGATACCTGCTGAAGCCACTGCATTCATTAAATATTTAGAGCAAAGATAAGCCAAGGACTCCGGGTGTGATAAATAAAAAAATAGGATTGTGTGAGCTAATTATAATCACTCTGCAATATCTGTTATGACATAACTGAAAGGGCCCAAAGAATATACAATTATTTAATTTCCCACCCTCAACATAAGACTTCTTTTATTTTATTTCCTTTTGATGGATTACCTAATGAATTAAAATGCTTGTCATCTTAATTCCTACTTCTATTTAAGATCCCAAACACATGGTACAATTCAAGTAAATGTGGTACTGCTGATGAAAAATATCCCAAAACTTGAAAGCAAAGTCAAGAATTTATCTCAGGTATGCTCTTAAGCCTATTTAGCAGACATAACTTTCTTTGCAACTAAGGATATACATTGCATTACTTGTTTATTTTCCTTTTTACCTTTAGCTTTGATGTTCTGAAAAGGTGTAAATGCAATCTTTAAAGTGGTAATTTCTCTCTTGCATGTGCATATACGCTCAGACACATACGTATAGGCTTTTTTTCATGGTCGTTTTTTGTCCTGCTTTTTGAGGATTTTTACCCCTATGTAAGGCAGGAAGTGGCATTCACCCAGTCATCTGATAAGTTTAACTCCATGGCTCTGCAAGCAATGATGCCTTTCTTTACTAGCTTTTAATTTCAGAATATCTTGATCTTCAGTACAGAAATAAAGCATTTGAGTTTTAATTGTTCTTTGGGATTGTTCATTCCTGTTCTCACTCTAATATGAAAATATGAAAAACTTCAAATGAGAAATAATTTTAGTAGCTTTAATTATATTTTATTATTTAAGTAGTTAAGAAAAAAATCCTAAACCAATTGAGCTAATGAAATTTCCACTACTGACTCCCTTGTCTAGCTGGCCGGTTACTTGCTGTGTTCCCTCCTTTAAATTGTAGGTGCTTGATACAGCAGCTGTCTCCCATATTTGTACACAGTGTTAAGCACAGTAACTCACTGGTGTCTGTAGGAGTTACTGGAATACAAATTTAATTTAGAAAATTAATTCAGTTGATTCATTATGTTGGCCTTTTCAGTCTTTTTACTATATGTCATAGAACCATTGGTCTTTTTTTTTTTTACTGCTCAAAGCCAAATTTACTTGTCTATTCCTAATAATGAATTACTCTCTTGAAGCTGTGATAGGGTGGTAGGAAGGAAGATAGGAGGATACTAAGGAAATCTAGTCTCTAATCACGCTTCTGTGCCAGAGTTAAGCAGGGGACTGTGTCCTTTACTCCCACTCACAAAGTGCTCTGCAGGTCAGCTAAAGCACAAGCATTATCTACTTCTGTTCATTTTATTAACAGCTTTTTAGTATGCTTTCTCCAGGAGGAAATACATGTGTTTTGCAAATTAGGCCCATAGTTCATGTCACGTCTCTTTTTGGCTCTGTAGACTCTATTTTAAAAGTGGTAGCTTATCTCTCAGTGGCAGAACTGCTCTCTGCAGTTCAATAGAGCTGTAATTTCCCAAAGTGTATAAAATGTGTATACGTATGACCTAGTGCAATACCTGCCATCCTGGCTGAGTCACGGGAAGCTTAGGCAGGAGAAATCTCCAGCAATGAAACTAAGGCTTTACAGCCTCAACTGCAAAGTCATAATTTTATAGCTGGGATTTGTGCAGAAATCCTGTACAATCTCTAAAGTTGGAAAAACCATAGTCACTAGTGTTATGAGTCCACTCACTGCCTCTAGTTACTAGTTAAACATAATTTTCAGCATTATTAAAGAACTACAGAGGATGCAATCTGCCTTTAATTACCTTATTGCACAGAAACAGCAAAAAGCACCACTATATACATTCAAATGCAAGAAAATTATAAAAGAAATTCAGGAAACAGTGTTTCATAGTTTTAATTAGTCTGTGTGATTTGCTGCTGTGGGAGATTATTATAGAGTAAAATGCAATAGTGGATTTCAAATGATGCCAGATATTTTTAGAAACCAGCGATAACATTTTACTGCTGAGCATACCAGGCGAGGCATAGCCAGATAAGCTTCCAAATGCCAGCTGATTTGCTGCAGAGTCTGTGTGAGGACTTCCCTCACCCACATACACAAAGCAGTTCAGAGAGTGGTCTTTTCAGAAATATCTGGGACTTTTCAGCCTGTCCTGGAGGAAGAAAGATAACTGGCCATGCCTCTGTTTTAACAGCTATTGAGGCTAGGAAATACCACTTTCAGGATGAGAAAGATCAGTAAATAGCTTCCTCTTACACATGTGTTCATAATTGTTGTTGCTATTACTGGAGTTGTCTTAAGATGTTCACCAATTTTGTACATTTTACACATTTCCTTGAAATATGTAAATGATTTTTCTCCTAGTTAAAGTGGGGGACAACTGATAATTGAATTTCATTGTGTCAGGCTTTATTTTGCTTTGGCTTATAAATCAAAAAGTCCTAAAGCCTTTTATTACTATTGCATTTAGAATTTCTCTTACCTTTATGTCCCTACTTTGGATATTTTTTTCTCTGTAGTAGAATCATGCGCAATATACATTATTTAAAAAAACCCAAACAAATACTGATGCAGATGAATTGTCACCAATGAGTACTGCTAATTTCAAAAGGAGCATTGATTACATTCTGGCCATATTATTTTTTGTATTTAGTTATCTTGACTTTGTGTACTTATGTCTGTACTGAATGCAATATTTCAATTTTTTCTTGGGACACTATAATACATACAGTTTCTTAGTAGTCCTATATTGCTTTTAGCTATGCAAGCAGGGATAATGGTATTGCAGTGAGCTAGAGAGTTGTGACCATCTTCTTCTGAAAATGAATTTTCCACCCTCACTTATGATTTGCATAAAATATTTGCTTTTACCAGACAGATTCTAAGAACTTAATCACATTTCACATTTATCTACCTAATTGTTCACATGACTAGACATTCAGACTTTTATTTTTTCACTGTCTCACCCCAAAGCTGAGGCTAATGAGTAAGACAGTAATCATGACAAAAAACATTTTTAAAAAAAAGCTACCAGAGTCCTGAAAAGAAATGTTCAAATTATCAATTAAAAAAAGTGCAAAATCAATGTGAAAACACCAAAAAAATCTAATGTAGCTTACCAAGGTATAAATGTTGTGTTAAACATTTGGAAAAGTGAAGATACTATTTCTTCAAATACTGTTTTTTTTTGTTATAAGAAAGGAGAATTTGCTGATACATTCAGAGCTAGTCTATCTGAAACTCTTCGTTTAGTAGGTCTGTCAAAGTGCTTTTCATGTTTGTCACTGACTTGCCTTTCACCTCCACCTCACTTTAGGCCCTAGTTGTAAGTGGGAACTCTCTGACAGTGTTTATGCTATACTCTAATAAGTTCTAATATATAAAATAGTGTTCTGTGTTTATCATCATATTTTGAATTACTATCAGTGATATTTTTCGGTCTGTCTCTCAAATATATTTAGAAAATGTTTTCTGCTTTTTGTTTCATGTTCTCTCTCATCAAATCCCTTTCCTCACAGCATTCCTTGTTCCTAAAACACTTTATTTCTGATTTGGGCGCTGTGTTAGATCATACGGCTTGTCTTAGAGCTCCCCCTGCTGTAGAATGCCCCTATGATTTGTACTGCTTGGTTTTTTACAACAAATAATACAGCCTTGTCATAAAGCTTTTTCTTTGAAATTTTACACTTATTATACAGATGTGCAAGCTGAGTCAAATCAAGGAATTTGGTCCTAGCCACCTAGCATATAACTGGTAAGAATGATTGTCTAAAGAATGTAGGTAGAACTCCTGCACTTATAGTCAGTGCAAAATTAAGTGAAAATGAAGATTTCAAGAAGTTGTTTTACTGGGTTGAATTCATTAGGGTTTCTATTTCTTTCTTTTTTTTTTTTTAAATAACATGTTGATGTTATGTGCTTATAATTTAAAACCAAGTGTGGTTAAAAGACATGGTACCAACACAGTTTCTCCTTGGTTGACTGCAGGCCTGAGTCATTTCATAATAACACGGATCCCTATTTCATCTTGTCATGATAGACTGGTCTGTACTTTAAACCAGTGAAAGGAAAGCTTCCCTTTGAGAAACAAATTTTGAGACATCTAACTATCCTCGGTACAGACATAATCTGTGAGAAAGAAAAAATATTTTAGTTCTGAAAATTTAGATGTAAGACAATTTAAATTATTTTCTGCTTTGAAATCATGCTGATGTATATACTAAATATTTGCCTTATTCTTTTTCCTTGATAATATTTTTTCTGTAAATATTAGTATTTGAGTTGATGCTGTGCACACCTACATAATGCATTTGTAAGAGGCAATCAAGAAGCAAAGAAATAGCATTTCTTGCTCATGTTTCAGCAGTCTTATGCTAATAATATTGCTTGAACGTATTCCAAGAAGAATGTTGATGGGAAAATCTATTGGTTTTAGGTTGGTGGACCTTTTCTAGTATTGTTAAAATAATAGATGTTCCTAAATGCCCTGATGGGGTTTGCCAGATTGCTAGACTTGCTGTTCTGTGAAAACATCTTTACCATCTTTTCACCCACCAGACTGAGAAATCTGGAACAGTACCAAAGAAAAAAGCTAAGCTGAAAATATTTATCTCTGCAGGGAAGAAAAAAAAAAAAAAGTATTGTATTTGTTTAGTTTATATCCTTGGTAATGCACAGAGAGTTGGAAGGCTAAGACTGTGATCCTGACTGTGTTTCAGAAAGAAGTTTTGCTACCTTAAGTCCTGCAGAGTTTCTTAAGTTTAACTGATGTAGCAGAGCAAAGATTTATACAAGAATTTGCTCTGACAATGGAAGAAAGAGGACTAAGCTTTGAAATAAAACACACTCAACTTTAATTTGCCAAATAATAATTTGTCCTTTATCAAGTCTTGTCTGAGTTCACTATATTTTCCTACATTTTCAGAATCATGTAATATCAGGAACAGGGAGACACCAGTGCTTTGAAGTTAAGGAATGTCTTGAGATAAAGGGAAGGTGTAGGCTACCTCTGACCTTAAAACATATTAACACAGGGACAGCCTATGCAACAATATTTTACCTTTTGGATGCCCTGAGAACCCTCAGCAATCTTTATCACAGAGCTTATATTCAGAGATGCTTGTGCATCATCAATTTTCAGTATGGACAACTGTCTGCAATATTTTTTTTACTTTTGGTACATTAGAAACATAAAATTCAGTCAAGGGAAACAAAAATATCTTGACCAACAAAGAGAAATATTTAATTGAAATAACTGTACATTAATTGTAACAAAAAGAGAAGAGGAGATTAGCAAAATTAGAAACTAATCAGTGTACAAAACTGATAAAGTGAA
Source organism: Scopus umbretta (assembly GCA_013400535.1). NCBI lineage: Eukaryota > Metazoa > Chordata > Aves > Pelecaniformes > Scopidae > Scopus > Scopus umbretta. The sequence continues at coordinate 19,077 of VZTL01012667.1, forward strand.
GCATGCAGGGAGGAATTTAAAACCAAGAGAATTAAGTGTTTTTCAAGATTGTTAGGCAAATCATCTTAGCAATCCACTTTTGCAGTATGAGATGAAAACTGTCAGCCTACAACCTTAAGAACGCAAATTAATTTAATTAATATTTTTGTTCTTTAGTTGGAGAAGCAGGCAGAACAGAAATCCATTTGTGAAAAAGTAAAAAGTTAAAAAATTGCAAAAAGTAATCTGTACTGATAAAATGAGGGAGTTCAATCCATTTTACTTCTCCAACAAAGGATTGAAAGGTAATCCAATGACAGCACAGACATACTGACAAATAATAGTTTCATAAGGGAAGACCAATTTACGTGGGAGGATAAATATTTTAAAAAAAAAAACCAAAAAACCAAAAACAAAACAAAAAAACCCCCTAAAAACCAAAAAACAAACCCACAACATTGAATGACTGTAAGCCGAAGCTAGGAAGTTATAGTGGAAACAATATTTTCATTTTAAATAGAATAGGTAATTACTAAGTGAATTTACCAAAGTTTGTGGTGGATTATTCAGCAGTGTATTTTAGAGTTATGTTCGATTTCAAACAGGAATTCATTTAGGGAAGTTTAATGATCTGCATTATACAGGAAGTTGGTTTAGGTAATCACAGTAGTCCCTTCCAGCTTCACGATTTCTAATGCAACTTCTGTTACTTCAAGTACAAATAGTATATCTTTCTCTATGCAGTACAGATAGTATATCTTTCTCTATGCCATGATAGATATGGCTGCTGCCAAGGCGACTATGAGATCACATGTAATAGTCGTCTGAAATTAAAAAAGCTTTTATTCAGGCAGTGCTCTGATTATGCCTTCATTATTAGGAATGAAAACTATTGTGAAGGTAATAGACTATATAGGAAAACACAACTCAGTGTATCACATATTAACTGTATATTAAATCAATTAAATGCTTCTTTTTTGTGTGTTGATAGTCCTCGATGCATCAATAAACATCAAAGATGCTTCTTTGGAAAACAACAAAAAAGCTGCACTAGTAACACACTTCTGTTGATATATCTAAGAAAAAAAAGTCTTGAAAGATTTGATGACCTGAACCTATTCACAAAGTTGCTACTACAGTGGTAAAATATACTTGCTCCAGTAACTATGTGTATTTGGGGTTTGTGCTAAGGCAATGGCTACTTTGTGCACCAAAAAAAACAAAAGGGAAGAAAATATTAGAATGCCCTTGAACCATCCCCAAGTCCCATCTTAGTCATACTAAGTGTTAGGACCCTATCTGCAGATGCCTCTGTGCTGCAGCAGTCCATCAGCTCAAGTGGTGTAACATAATGTTATAAAATATGTTTCAGTATTAATGGACACCAATGATATGAACGTAGACTACAGCAGAACAGCAGGTACTGAATAAGAAATGAAATGTAGTTTTAAATTATAAGAACAAGTTCTCTTGTCCCAAAAGACTGAATTGTCCCTTGAGGTGTTTTCAGTGGGAGTTTTGTTCATCTAGAAGCAGATAATTTGGCTCAGTGTCACAGTCCACATTATACTCAGATTTATTCTTATTCTTCTCAGTTTATCAGCACCACCTCCTGTTAAGACTGGAATAATTAAAAAAANCCTTTTTAAAATTGAAAAAATAAAAAAAAAAAAAAAAAAAAAAAAGCTTGGTTATTTGGATATGATTGTATTATTTCCTGCTGTGACATCCTATGGTTTATGATAAAAGACTGTTAACATCATTAACTTTAAGGAGAAAAAATAAATCTTCCTTTAATTAGAGAGAAAAGGTAACAAGCAAATAAAATTACTTCTTGGGCATTGGTATTTGTTTATGAGTAGTTTATTGTCATCATCTATGACTGTGAAAATATTAATGGAAAAGAGTAGAATGCCTTTTACGGAAGCATAAGTTAGTTATTTTCGAGCTGTATGAAAATATTACTTCTAGTCATAACTGTTAAAATTTGATAGAAAAGTAGAAACATTTAATAGGAATACTCTGGTATTGTACTTATTCTTTTCTAATTCAGCTGACTATTTTACTCACATATGTTGATCTCACATATTTTAAACAAGCTAAAATAGGAGTGCAATGCTTCAATGAATATAGTGTTCTTTAAAACATCAATGTGTGCTTTTTTACATGAAAATATTATTTATTGAAATACTAGTTCCTTTGGCCTTTTGTTAAGGATTTTAAGAATGGATTTAAACTGGTTAATAGCTTGCTTATTTCCAGCTATAACTTGTTTTGTTATAATATAAGAGAGCTTGAAATGCTTTTTTAATTATATATTTATATATATATATGGCTTTAAATAATGGAAGGACATAAGAAACTTTAGATAAAGTGTATTTAAGTTACCTAGGATATTTTAGAATAAAATATGATAAACCCAAAATATAATCAACACGCAGAATATTCAGTTTGTAAATTCAAATTTCAAAACTTATCATCAGTGAGTGTTTAAAGTGATTCTTATCAGGTTTATTATTCTGTCAAAATAAATATACCCACTTATGTGAAAGGGACTTGTTTTGTAAAGTCCTGTTGCACACCAATCAAGTTATTAAGGTGACTCTCTTGCAACAGAATTAAAAATGTGACAAAAATTGGACTTCATCCTAAAGACTTCTGGCTTGATGAGTTTCAATACATTATTTCAATCTTTATGAAATGCAGGACACTCCTTTTACAGTTCAGGACTCCCTGCTGTGTATTAATTAAGATTGTTGCCCACTTCAGTTATATGACCTCAGAGGTCATATAAGAAAAAATAAAGGCAGCTTCCACCCACTGCCACCATGCTTTAGCAGTAAATCTGTCTACCACCTTTCTACCACACCTTACAGTCCGAACTGGGATTCCCTCATTACGCAAGTTTTCAAGCCATACCATGATGTGTTCCATGTCTCTGCCTGGTGCTGAAAAGGGCAAAGATGAGAAAAAAATTATTTTCTTGCTCTAGTATATTTCTAACACTATAGTAAGGCATTTGTGATCTCTTGAGACTTCTTATGTATTATTCTTAAAAGATCAGTCACCTTTTAAGACAGTCTTTTTAGAAGCACTTATATTTAAATTATGAGTTGGTGACACCAGTGTGAAATTTTTTGCCGAAAGGCATGTTGCTATCTCAAATATTGGAGATTTCACTATATAAATGTATTTGTACACTACCCCATTAAAATTTGTGGATAAAAAGACATTCATTTTAATTTAAACTGTTGAAATCACATTTTGCAGATCTGGTGCAAAGAAGAGGTTTCAATTTCTCACTCTTCCTGATAGTCAAAATTCATTTTGGTACCAATTAGAATAAAAATAAGTATTCTATCAGTTTTCATAGACTAGCAGAGTACCTTAAAAATACATTTCTGGATCAAATCGATAGGTTTCTCCTCTCTATTATTTCAATAAATAGAAGTATATGGTATGGTTTTAACATCATTCTGAACCTCAGACTCTTTCTTTTTGAAAATGCAGTTCAAACATTTACATGACTGTGAAATGCATTGACTTCAGAATGCCATGTTTTAACTCTGATACATTCTCTTGAAAAACAGCAAACCCTGTAGTTTGCTTTTGGCTTTGGCATGTTTCCAGCAAATACAGTGAGAAATTTGACTGTTACGTGGTGCAGGATAATAGGATCATTTCCATTAAAATTTTAGGAAAGTCAGAGAACTGTCTTCTTTCATACATAGGGGTGTGTATGTTTTACAATATTAAGTGCTTCACTTACAGTTAAAAGTTGGACAATGGGCTTAGAGAAGTCTGTGAATATAAATCTCACCTCCTTCAGTGATGCAGGATCACGATCCAAGATACAAGGTGGAATTATGTACAATGAGATCCTTCAATATGGGAAATATCTTCCTAGCTAGCTATTGTGAAGGTTCTACTGATATCTGTGAACATAATTATCGGAAAGAATAATACTTTTTTAAATTTTCAGTGAAATTAAGTACACAGAGAATATCACTGACAAGGCATGACTGATCTTGCATGAAAGAAAGCAGCAAAGCCCAGGTTTCCTGAACCTGCCTTGTCTTTACTCATTCATATAGTACGTGTGCCTTTGCTTAGCAGCCCAGTTTGATTATTATATATTTAAAAAGTCCCTCAAAAATGGAATTTATTTGCATTAAATGTTTGTGTTAAAGGATTCACGTTCTTACAGTGTGGTCTAGGACCCTCCATGACTACAGCATTTTCTTATTTGGGATGCTCTATTTTGTTAGTGAAGGTATCCTCAACTGCAGTTACAAAATACCTGACCGTAATATGTGGCACAGCAATAAGTTTTGTCTGTTTTCTACAGAATGATTAATAGTAAGTGCACAGTTTTGTTTTTTAAAAAAGCAAACTAAAGACTTTGCAGCAGAGTTTTGGGAAAGCTTTGCCTTTCCTCATAGTAAAAGACTTGTTTTCTGTCTTTTCCTTCTCTCTGATCAGTGGTGGGGAGAATCAGACTGCTTTCCCGGCTTGCGTCATCAGCCATGAAGGCAAGCTGGTTGTGAGGTTTCATGTGCGGGAAGCACCATGGGGGACAACAGGGACAGGGCTGGGACTGGGGCTGAGGGTGCCTGGGGAGGGGCCCAGCCTGGGCAGAGTGTGCATGGCCACTTGATGCGCTTCTGTCTCCTTCTGTTTCTTAATGGCATTGAAAGGTTTGAAAACATAATGTTTACTAACTGATTTCAATTCCTGCTCTGTCTGCTGAAGCCAGAAATGGTTGTGGTTATTGCTGCAGTTGGGAATAGCTAATCCATGATTTCTCTAGAGGCTGAGTAATACTATCAGTTTCTGAGCCCATTTATGTGTTTCATTTTTATTCTGTGGCTGGGGTCCTCTTTTTTTTTTTTTTTGTTTTATTTTGTTTTGTTGTTGGTTGGGTTTTGTTTTTTTTACAGTATTTGGGAACTGGTTTTGTCTCCCAGGAAAAGCTTGTGAAATAATGGTGTGCAGGTGTACTCTTCTGGGTCTGGGAAATGGACCATCGTCTCCAGATCAAGTTCCTTCACTTCTCATTTAGGTGCTCAGACAAATATAACTGGACTGTTGAGAAACAAGGGCCTTAAAGGAAACCCACTGTGATAAGAATGCAGAGTTTTGTGTGATCCACTTTTACTGTTTAGATTGGGTTTTATTTTTTGTTGCAAGTAATTGGCTACTAAATCTTAGCTGTATTGTTGAGGAAAATCTTTGTACCTGTGGTTACATCTAATGAGTTGTTCCACGGGATGCAAGCAATTACGATAAAGACCTTTTTTCTTCAGAGCAAACAAGACAGCTCTGTGCATATGGCTGAGCAGGATCAACAGTCTGTGTACTACAGTGTAATGCTTATAAATACCCTACCATCTATTATTATTCTTTTGAATTGCCATATTCATGGCAAGATAAAGTTTTAATAAAAAGTCACAACTTATGATTTGCAGTCTTGCTAACAAGTCTTCCAAATTTGTGATATTACTGGAACATTATGCTACTTTAAGCAAGTATTTGAAGGAGTTGTTTTTTCATGTATATCAGCAATTATGGAAACCTTTTTCTATTTGCCCTCAATGCAAACGATGCTGAGACATTGCAATAAGGAGAGGGGGAGGGAAGAGAAGAGGATGCAAGAGAAGAATGTTGTTTCCTTGGCAACAGGCACTGTGCTGCTCAGGGCACAGGTGGCATCTGTCTTAAAGGCTGTTAAAAAAAATGTGTGCAGGGAAATCTGAAGCAAAGCTTAGCATTTCTGTGGCAACAGAAGACTTCCCTCAACTAGCCCAAATAACTCCAAACACTTCCCAAAAAACTCAACAATTTTGGTTGAGAATTTGCATTAAAATTAATAGGAAATAAACATTTATGTATATTACTTAACAAAAAATAAGGTTAGAGAAAAGATACTAGAAATGAGTGAATTGTAGTAATCAGTGGTGCTGATATAGCAAAGTTATGATGGTCGTCTTTAAGTTGGGAATAATTTTGGAGAGTGAGGACTCTTGCAGTGGTCAGGAGCTGCCTATGCAGGTTACAGCTTTTGATGAAACCTGGAATCACTGGCACTAGGAATCCTGAAAGCCATTTGGAAGTTGGCTTCTGTGGTCATTCTTCTGGCAAGGAGGATGTCTGCACTTTTAATTTTATGCACGTAAAGGCAACCTGAGACTTAGTGTAAAATGAAGAATGTATAATATGCTCATATAATTTTGAGTCTATATTCTGTCCTGAATTTTCTCAATTGTTGATTCACAAAGCTCTGTTAAGGCTCTCTCCTGGCTTTGTTATTCTTCCATTATACGTATATTCACAGGAATGAAATTTGTGTTCAGCTTGTTGTAAATTAAGACGAACAACATCTTTTTCTCTGAGACTATACTTTTAGAAAAAATTGTCTCTCATTAGTTGTCTGGATACAATACTTTTGCAATGAAACTTGGATTGTGCATATGTGTTCTCAGCTGTGTAGCGGCAGTTAGGTCAGGAAAAAAAAGCAGCAAAGGAGTAGATGTAGGTAGTGTGTGTGCGCAGCCAACAAAAGAAAATAAACTATGGCGCCCCATACTTCATATCTACATGAGCGTACCACTCTTTTTGTAATAAGTCTACCTCACTTTTATGCAATTTGTTGTCTTTTTTGGGTGTGTTTTTCTGGCATTTAATTTGCAACCCCTTTAGATCATGATTATCCCCCTTTTTGACAAATACAAACTTGCTAGGTGTTACTGGAATAATGTGCATGATTTAAGTGAATTAAATTTATAATGTTATTTATTTCAAAGTAGAAAAATAATATATTAAGAATTTAACTTATCTGTTAAGAATCTAGTGATAAGTCCATTTCTTACTTCTGATGCTTAAGAATATATCAGGCAAGGTGAGTGTAAGCCAGCAACAAACCAGAACAATAGCAATTTAGGTGTGGCTGCCATTTATATGAAGGATGAGTTAATGTCTGCACAAAGTTCATGGCAGTGGAAAAAGAGAACCTAGGAATCCCCATCATTCTTCTGGAATCGTATTGGCCTTTTATGTTTAAAATTACTGAAGCGATAGATAACTTACAGTTACTCCCAATGTTTGGGTGTTTTTTCCCACTCAAAGAAAATCATTGTCAGCATTTAGATGAGATGGCTCCAAACTATAAGCAGCATTTAATGGCAGTGTTCACAGACAAAAGTGGCATCTCTTTAAGGGCAGAAAAGGATTAGCGAGACTAGTTTAACATTTCTCAAAGGTTGGGGAATTATTTAATAAAAATAATATTATATGTGATAATACTGGAAATAAGACCATGTTGGCTACCCATTTGTTTATTTGTGTATTAATCTATCTAAGATGGGACCGGAAATAATTCCTCCCTCCATTTAAATGAAAAAAAATTAGTGCCTAGCTCACTGCTTGAAGGAAATACTTTTTTACCTTTCTTCAAAGTTTCCTGTCATTAGCATCCTTTCTTCATGATCGTGATGCAATTTGGAAATGCAGTTTGGAAATTCATATGGCTTTATAACATTGAATTGTAAATATGCCCCAAATGCTGAGTTCTAAAATAAAAACCAGCTTTTTTTAATGTAGATCATTGTTTATATCTGTAACTGTATATATGACAGACTTGCCAACATGATGCCCATCTACAAGAAGGGCAGGAAGGAGGATCTGGGGAACTACAGGCCTGTCAATCTAACCTAGATGCTGGGGAAGATTATGGAATGGTTCATCTTGGGTACGCTCAATGGGCACGTTCAGGACAACCAGGAGATCAGGACCAGCCAGCATGGGTTCATGAAATGCAGGTCCTGCTTGACCAACCTGATCTCCTTCTATGACCAGGTGACCCACCTAGTGAACAAGTGGATGTGGATGTTATCTACCTGGACTTTAGTAAAGCCTTTGACACTGTCTCCCACAGCATTCTCCTGGAGAAGCTGGCGGCTTATGGTGTGGGCAGGTATACCCTTTGCTGGGTTAAAAACTGGCTGGATGGCCGTGCCCAGAGAGTGGTGGTGAATGGAGTTCGGTCCAGTTGGCTGCCGGTCACAAGCGGTGTTCCCCACGGCTCAGTACTGAGGCCAGCCTTGTTTAATGTCTTTGTCAGTGATCTGGATGAGGGGATTGAGTGCCCCCTCAGCAAGTTTGCAGATGACACCATGCTGGGTGGGAGTGTCGATCTGCTGGAGAGTAGAAAGTTGTGGCCTCACCAGTGCTGAGTACAGGAGCACAATCACTTCCCTACTCCTGCTGGACACGCTATTCCTGATACAAGCCAGGATGCCGTTGGCCTTCCTGGCCATCTGGGCACACTGCTGGCTCATATTCAGCTGGCCATCAACCAGCACCCCCAGGTCCTTTTCCGCCGGACAGCTTTCCAGCCACTCTTCCCCAAGCCTGGGGCGTTACATGGGGTTGTTGTGACCAAAGTGCAGGACCTGGCACTTGGCTTTGTCAATATAAAGGTAGTTTCTGCTAATTCAAGAGTTCCTGTTTGAGTGTGGCTGTTATTTTAAAGTCTTTAACTATGGGAACACTGTATTTTACATGATTCCCTCTATGATCAAATAGCGAAGAAATTTTATTTATTTTTATTTAAAAGATATAGAGTCCAACTGTGGCCTAAGGCAAGCTTCATTCATAACAATAATGTAATACTACAGTGTAATATTCTTTTACCACCAGGGAAGATACGTTATTACATTCTGTTATTACATAGTCAGATTGCTGCATGACATAAACAATGTCTAAATATACCTGTAAAGAGGGACAGTAATAGTTATTAGTTATTATTTTACACTAATAATGTTGATAATAGACATTTTCTTGTCCAAAGATGTTTTTTCTTATCTTATCCCATTCTAAGATTACTTAGTATTTCATATTACTTTAAGTGTTTGCATATTGAAAAGCCAAGAAGAAAGTAGAATGAAAATGAGTTTACTGTAGACTAGATAATCTCTAAAGAGTTTAATTCTGACATTTTGCTACTCAGAAGTCAGTTTGCAGATTTTTATAGCACTAACTTGATCATCTTGTTGCTCATTGAATTCAGTATATCTAGACATAAATGTGCATCTGTTTATATCTAATGTGTGCTGTATACAGATGCAACATTCACCAATTATTATCTCAACACTCAAATCAGAAATTGGTGTAGAACTACTATCTTATAAATCTATGCAATGTGTTTACAAGATATTTATTACAGAAAAATCTAATATTCGTAGAAAATGTGCTATTAAAATATTTATAACTGTATATTTCTAGTAATTAACGCTACTCTGGGATACCAAAACTGATAGTGATTAATGTCACTGTTGAATTAATTAGGCAGAGGTACAACTGTAAATGTTTTCTTGCCAGTCACTGTTGCTATATTACTGACTTCTGCTCTGAATAACTTTACATCATGCAAGGCTGCATGAATTTTGTATTCTATGCAAAAGTTAATGCATCTTAGCAGACCATTTTGTTATTTTGCTATTGAGAATAAATTTAATGCATTATTGAGTCATGAAAAAATAACAGAATTTAAAGTCTGTACTTAAGATGTAAAAATTCATAGCAAATGAAACTAAAAAATAAGTATGTGGTAAGCCACTAGAATTGAGGATCTTTTCTGTGTATGTTTTTGCATAGTTTCCCACAAAATAATTATAGCAAGTGGTGCTGCAAAGATAGTAAGAATAATTTATTGTGCTTCCTTTATATTCACAATTATCCTAAAGAATGCTTACCAGTTCTTAGATGAATAAGGCGCCATAATACAGTACCCTTCAAAGTGCAAATGTTTCTGGAGTTGCTAACAGCTTGAAATCAGGGCGGGCATAAAGAAGAATTGACTGGCCACAATGGGAATATTGATTGCAGAACTAGTGTGTTAGCCATGTATCATGACCTAAACTTTTGATTATCTGTCTGTGTAACTCTTGTTAAACAGTGAGCTGGTTTGTCTCATGTTGTAAGGAAAATTTAAATTATCACTTATTAGGGTTGATCTGTTGTGCTAGGAAGCACGGGTCATAGACCTGTTGGTTCAACTAGAAATTACAGGATGCAGTTCTTCTGTGCATGTCTGCCATTTCTTGCCAAGTGTTTCCAGAGTTGCATGCAGCTGCTCGCCCCTTGTTAGGCATGCTCCTGAGAAGTGCTGTCTCACCCGTTATGAGCAGCATAGCAGCAGTTTCTCATATAAAAGTTCCTGATCCTGCCTTTGTAAATATTAAGTTAAAGGATACAGACATTGCCAACAAATAATTAATAATAAGAAAAGGTGGGGTCTGTGGAAGAGGATACCTAGTGTTACATGTCAGCTGTACCTTTTTATCTGTGTTCTTTGCCTTTAACAAATGTAAGACAATTTGTGTTTTCTTGATCATCTTTCACTGACGTCATTAACCATTTTTCATAACTTCTGTGAATAACACAGCATTTTCATTGTCATAGCAACTTTTGAAATCTTTAAAATATAATGTATCACGTTGTTGTCATTTGAAATGCGGTCCTATTCAACTGGAAAATATATCAGAAATGTCATATTGGTCACATCTTATTGCTAGAATAGTCAGATAGTTATGCACAAAGTATTATATAATCCTAAAAGAAGAGCTATCAGATCAGGCTATCAGCTACTTGTATTTGTTTTCCAGAAGCATGCTTTTCATTGAAATGTTTGAAGAATATTGGAATTATAACTACTAAACTCTCTCTTTAAATATTTGGGAGGTTGTGAGGAGAGGAACTGCTGTGGTCAAGAGGATAGAACAGCAGCAGTTAGAAGGCAATTCAATACTATAGCTTCTCTGCGATCATTTAAATAATCTCTTTAAAATATATTTTCTACTCTAGCCACCATGGTTCCAGATTATGTGATTTAGAAGCCTGTATAAATTTCAAGTGGGAGCACATTAAGGTATACTCATAGTTAAGGCCCTGTGGTGGGTTGACCCTGGTTGAATGCCAGGCACCCACCAAAGCCACTCTATCACTCCCTTCCTCAACTGGCCAGGGGAGAGAAAATATAACAAAAAGCTTGTGGGTCAAGATAAGGACAGGGAGAGATCATGCAGTGACTATCGTCATGAGTAAAACAGTCTCGACTTGGGGAAATCTGTTTAATTTATTACTAATCAAATCAGAGTGGGGTAATTAGAAACAAAAAATAAATATTAAAACACTGTTCCCCGATCCCTCCCTTCTTCCCAGGCTCAACTTCACTCCCTATTTCTCTGCCTCCTCCCCACACAGTGGCGCAGGGGGATGGGGAATGGGGGTTGCAGTCAGTGCATCACACGATGTCTCTGCCGCTCCTTCCTTCTCAGGGGGAGGATTCCTCACACTTTTCCCCTGCTCCAGTGTGGGATCCCTCCTGCGGGAGACGGTCCCGCATGAACTTCTCTAATGTGGGTC
>VZTL01012668.1:0-19091 GCA_013400535.1 Scopus umbretta
CTCTAAGCTGTTTTTGCCTTTTTAGGTAGCTAAAAATAGAGCTTAATAATCCATATTTGATACCCCTACACTGAGTGCACAAACTGAGAAACCATGTAGGTAATTGCATGTGCAGTTTTCATGTTATAAATATTTGTGTGTCTCTCCTCACCCAGTGTGTGTACATACTGTAAAATGCAAGACCCTTCAATTTGTAGGACAGGAAATGAAAAAAAAGGGCAAAGTCAATGTTTAGGAAATGCTGAGGAAAAGAACGCAATAAGAAATACTGGATACCTACATTTTATTTGCATTATGCATGAGTCACTATCACAACATCTCTGCCATAAGAGTATTATATGCACAGCTAATAAAATAAAACTTGTAGAGTATATGTCTTTTACAGTTTTTCTAAAAGCAGGGTAGCACAGGTGATACTGTAAATTTTTCTGTTCTCTTTTTTTCCTATCTTCCTGAAGCTTTAATGTCTTTTACTTGTGTCTGCCTATACACCAATCACTTCTGTCTGGTAGGTGTGTTAGTACGTCTCTTCTGTCACCAGATAAAATGCTAATGCCACTGTATTATCTACTTGAAATGTGAAACCAGGTGAAGACTGGTCAAAAAGATCCTACTTCTAGGGAAAAAATGCACCAAAAACTTGTTCTCTAAAATGAGGCCTGATGAAAAGAAAAAACAGCAAACTCACACAAACAGGTTATTTTACAACAGAGGAAAGACTCGTGTTCCCTTTCCACAGTGCTGCAGGTATCCCATGACAATGCAGAATGGTAAAGACACTTACAGATGTCCAAGACATACTCATCTGCTGCCTTTATTTCTTGAATAAAGTCTTTACTTCTCTGTCACCAACTATTTCTGCACTCTATACAGGCTCCGCTCTAAAGTACAGAAGGTGAGTAAAGTTTCTTTTCCCAAGGGAATCAACAGTCAGTACTGTCCAGCCTTGTCAGATAGAGATGAGCCATGGAAGCAGAAAGACCCCTTCCCTCAGTGGGGCTGCTGGGAAAGCCCATATTGCATGGGTGGGGGGTCCCTCCTCTCCCCTGCTCTGCAGATGATGCTGTTTTACTTCTCAGCAGGTTTTCCAAGAGGTGTTGGACCATCACCAATGTCCAGCTCTCCAGCTGAGATCATTTGACCGTATCTTTATTTTTTTAACAAAACCTGAGTGTAGACTCACTAGTCTCTGCTTTGTATTTTCATCAGTTCTTGCACATTTTTGAGCAGCCTTTCTGAAAAGCCTCATTTCTGAATGTTTACTTTGCTTGTTCTGTGGTATGCTAGGCCTTGTGCTACAGGCAACCTAAGCTGATTTTTTCTTTGATCAAGCACCTCATAATGTCCAATCTGAGAATGAGACAGCAGCTTTGCAGTGTGCATGCCTTAGCCCTCAAATCAAGACAATTTAATTTCATTTCTAAACACAGGACAAGGCAAAGTAACTTACCCAGAAACTGAGCTGGTTTTGTGATAAATTTGACGTTTTCATCAGAAAAATGAACAAGTAAGGTTTTGAACAAAGGCTAGACCGTTGCATGATGATATACCCAGAAAGTTGTCAGGCAATAGCTGCTTAATACTATGCTTCAGAAAGTCAGTACCTATGCTTTAACAGTTCTAAAAGTGTCCTGTTTACTTCTACAGTGATAACATAATTTTGGCTGGAAAATAAACCTGATACCTAGCATTAAAGTTTAATAGATAAGCAAATCCAGATTTTCCCTCTGCTTTGTCCTTTGCCTGTTCTTCAATTAGTTAAAAGTCGTCACTCTGTATATCTTAAAAATCATGTATTTATTTTTATCTGACAAAGAAGGTAAAGCATTTCATCTGAGAGCTAAATCTAAAAGCTGTAGTGAGTGTATTTAGGACAGAACAAAACAGAAGGGGCACAAATAAAACAGCTTGTGTGAAACCTTAGTCCCACCAAATCCTGTGGCAAAATCCCCATTGATTTCATAGAGCCAAGATCTTACCCAGCAATCACAGCACAAAGACAGCTGATACTGCACAACTTTTAGAGGGGGACAAAAGATTAAAAATTCAGTATTCAGGATACAGTCAAGTTTAGATTCAGCTGAACCCTGAGCTGACATCCAGCACATGGCTTATTCAGCAGAGGAAAATTATAGATGTGACAGAATTTAAGTGTGGTGTGAAGAACAGTCAAATGTAGCCTCTTTTTAAATCAAAATTACAGTCTTTCTCTTTAATTTGATGCATTAAAAAAAAACCCTCTGTGATCTTCACAGGCTGTAAGAGTTCAAGGATGACCTTCTAGGCTGGTCAGTTGTAAAGTAATCTTCTGAAATACCATGCCATAAGGATAGCAACAATGGGAATGGGAGGGAACTGAGGGGAAAGAATAGGGCAAAAACAGTCTAGGCAAAAAGCAGCAGGGAAGACCAGAGTTATTTTGTCCAATCCTAATGAATCTTTATGTGCTTTCTTCCATATTGCTACAGTTCTTAATATCCCAGAAATAACAGAAAACTACCTGTCTTATACACCTTCTAAGATGCTACAACAGACTAAAGAAGAGACAGTAAATTCTTTTGATAGAAAGTGCCCTGGGCATACTATGTAGCTTAAAGAATAGGGAAGGATGCAAATCCTTCAGAGCAGCAAATACTTTACAGTTCCAGCTGATAGGAATGACAAAGGTCTATTGACTTCAGTATCGTGGTCTGCAATCTTGAATAAGTATCTCATTGTCTTCTGGAGAGGATCTGATGGCATCTGGAATAGCAGTGCCTCACTTTCTGCTCTGCAGAACACTGACTTTTTTGAGCATCCTGACAAAGAAATGGAGAAAGCTGTCTGGATACTGTAGGTAAATGTCATGCAGAAAATTATTTTCTTAAATTAAAAATGACCTCCTAATGAAAATAAGTTTTGTCCAAAAATAGTTAAGGTATTTTTTATTTATGTCCTTAATTTCATGACAAAATTACTAGTACTTACACATTTCCAGGGCAATATTGAGATTTAAAATAAGACGTTTTAAAACTTATTCTATGGGAGAAGTTGATAGATTTTCTATAAATATATCACAAAAAGAAGGGAAAGTTGGTTTATTTGGAACTGTGTAGAACAGAAATAATACTGAAGTTTTAAAATTATTTTCAATTTCCTCTAAGTGTAACATTACATCCTAGTGAGGGCATTAAGGCCTGATCCTCATGGAACTTAATAATACACCTATTAACTTTAAGCCCATAACTGATTTCACTGCAATCGCAGTTAAAATTAAACCTCTGCCTTGCTGCTTGGCTGAACTAGGGCCTAAGGCTAACAGGATCTTCAATACTGGTTTTGTCATATTCCTACGGGAGCCATCAGAGTCAGCACCCAGTGAAGAGTAAAGGAGGGAGGCAGCTCTGCTTACGACCGCGGTGCCTGGATGTCAGATGAGGTTTTTGGGCAGGGAGGAAGAGTCTGGCTGGCTTCCAGCACAAAAGGAAAAAGGAAGATGTCCACAGCACTTATCTGAGAGAGAGGGTCAGGGGGGAGTGGGAATTAGATGGATTTGTACATAGTGCAGGAGCAAGAAGGAGCACAGAGGATTCCTCAGAGTACTGGAATTAACCTTCAAGTCTAATGTTCATGTAGTTTTCAAATCATACTGAACTTGGTGTGTTCGAGGAAACAGTTGCCAAAAAAAAAAAATTTTGCCCTCAGAATTAATATTTTATTTAAATTTTCTGTAAAATTGTCAGTATTATTTTAAAGTACCACTGAAAATCTGTTTTACCTGAGGAGTTGAATGTCAGCTTTATGCTATGAAGGCAGCTCCTGATCCTTCAGGATTTAAAGAAGATAGATAATTTTGTACATATTAGCAACACCATTGCTGGATATTTATTTGTGTATGTAAAGATAATCACATATACAAATGTTTGTGGTGTTGGGCACTTAAACAATCCTAACCATAAAAACAGGTGTGTGGGGGGGCAGACCTAATTCTGCAACAGCGACAAACATTTCATAGCATATGTCAAAGACTGACTTTTCATAGCTTTAAACATAAGCAATTTCCAGGAGTCAATCCTTTTGTTGCTTTGTATTTCCCTTAAAAGAAATGGTCTGTACTTCTCTTTCAACATTTTAATTATCATTGGCCTCAGAAATCACTTTGCAATTAATGAAAGTCAGAATTCGTCATGTTCACTGAGTAAAACCTTAATATAAGCAAACACTTTCTGCAAACTCATTCCAAGGTAATTAATAGTGCTAGCCCAATTTATGTATCTGTTTAATATATGACATACATCTGTAACAGGCAAGTTTCTGTTCTCACTGTTGTCTTCCTATTGCTGAGACTTGTATACTGGAAACTCAACAGTCAGCATTGGTCTAAAGTAAATGAAAAGCAATCTGCAGTAAGTATTTTACTGCAGCCTTTTGTCTGAAGCCGCCAAAAGCAATAGTCACCATCCTTCTTTAGATTTTGGACAGATAGAAAGCTCATTAGGTTTCTCCAGCCTGTTACATTTCTGAAGCCCAAAAAGTTAAACCAGAAGGGAAGAAGTATCTTCCTGCCAGAACACAGATCAGAGGGGTTGCCTGCAGCAGCAAAATATTCAGTAGGTGTTTTCATGAATGGTCATGAAGAGGGAGTAACAAATATGCTACAGTTTCCCCAGAGTAACTGAATAATCCTCCAGGGAAGCAATGCCTCGGTAATCCTGCAGTGCATGAGTCACCTTTACAGTGTGTGGGAGAATTGTTCTCTTTTTTACAGCTCATGATATAACTTGGACAATTTGCAAGAAAAAGTTTGCAGATTTACAAGTGCAGACTTCCTAGAATCATAGAATTCTTAAGGTTGGAAAAGACCTCTGAGATCATCTAGTCCAACCATCAACCCAAAACCCCATGCCTACTAAACCATGTCCTGAAGTGTCACATCCACACATTTTTTGAACACCTCCAGGGATGGTGACTCCACCACCTCCCTGGGCAGCCTGTTCCAATGCCAGTAGAATATTTTTTAATCATTACTCTAAACATGAACATGGCATTATAACTTCTATTGTGTGTTGGGAATGGGAAAGGGAAAAATAATTTACTCCATCTGTTCTGTATTGAGAGAGCAGAAAAGTTGAGTTTTAAGAAGAGTTTAATCCAGTCTGCTTAGTTTCCAGAGCTGTTCTCAAATGTATAGTAGGAACACCATCCCTGAGAGCTCTCCTAAGTTAAAGAGAAAAGCAGCATGAATGTAACAAATCCTCCAACTCCTTCTCTTTTTTCTGGTGCTCTGAGTGTGCACAGACTCATGTGTCACTGTGCCTAAGTGACCCAATAGTGTGTTTTTCGCACAGCAAGTACAGTCCTAAGTTTGCATGTGAAGAAAAAGAAACATAAAATAGCTACCTGAATTATCCTCCACGTATCAGCTCATCTGTGGCAGATCTGGACATTAAACTTTTACCTTCTGAATCCTAATGCTGTCCTTATCAACCAAGGCAGTTTCCATCCCACCTGGCCTTTAGCACATAATATCTGCTAACTGTTCCCTGTACCAAGGAGCTTTGAGAAATGCTCCAGGAATTTGCTGCTTCCTATGTGCTGTGTCCGATTATTTTTATTGATGACTAGTTACAATTCCAACAGGATATGTATCTCAAACTCCTTATGTTTACATCCTCGCCCATATTGCATTGGCATGTAATGGTATTAATGCGTTTAAGGCATTCTATCCATCACTAAATTATGCATGCATTCAGTAGCTGTTCTGATTAGCTATACACGGATATGGGTTGAATTACAATGGAAAGCTGCCTCTGTATATATAGTAAAGGATGACTTTATTAGTGTTACTCACAGTTGAAGAGAAGGGGCTTTCAGAAGGGAACCTTGCTCTCTTTTTCTGGAAAATGGCATTACATGAAATCAGAATTAGTCTTGTAAACAGCCATGAGGAATCAGCCAGAAAGCTATTCCACTTTCTATCGCTTCACTTCTGGTCTATCGTTTATAGGACGCCCTCATGTAAAACACTTGAGACTTACAAATAGTGTGTCCTCACACTATAGAGGTTAGCTTGCACTCTTTGACCATTTCTTTTAAATTTGACTTTAATGTAATTTGCAAAACTACCTTGCAAAACTACTAAGGATTCTATGAAGCAATAGCTGGCAAAACTCAAGTATTCATTAGTGTTGGAGCCTAATAGAAAATGTCCAAGTCTTTATCTTTCTAGCCCTATACAACCCGTTCCTGCATTCTGTGCTGTGTTTGCCTCCATCATGATTTGGAATATGCCACAGGAATACAGTGTACACAGGCCAAGTATTAAATGAAAACGATATATTATACCAGTGTCACTGAGAATAACAGCTTGCAAAGAAACAAATTCTTGTAACACTATTAGGTAGAAGCAACAGCAGTGGACTTCCTAGATGGGTAAAGTTCTTGACTAAAAACATTTTGGAAAATTGGGCTCTGGTGAAAATGAAAAATATCTCGTGGAATTAATGTTCTTAATAGCAATAGGTAGATTTCTATAGGGAATTGTAAAGCTTTAATCTTTAAACCTTTCCCCTACCATTCTCCTTTGTCATCTTTGATTTTCAAAGCAGCAATGAAATTCTAAAATAATATATTGAAAATGAGCAAAAGGGAGATTTCTTACTGAAAAGTGAATGCGGTAAGTATTAATTTGTTTCAAAGTTTTTCTATGAGCTGAGCAGAACCGGAGATATGCAGCCTATCAGAAATGTCCCATGGGCACAAACTGGGACTTTTGGTAAGGTGTAGTCCCTCTTTGAGCTACAGAGTGGTTTGAGGGAAGCTAGTCATGAGTCAACTACTCAGCATATCAATAGCATATCAGCTGTTTAAAAGATCATTAAGTACTGATCCCAGGAGTTTCAGTGAAGATACTGTTGTTTACTAGAATTGCTTAAAGCTCAGTGTTCTGTGCACTGAATATCATGTCTAATGATACGCAGGATTTGTAACATTTTTACTTGTACGGGTGAGCCTTTGCTTTTCTTTAGCAGTTAGGGAGTTAAGGAGTTACATAAAGATAAAACACTATTGCAATATAAATAATAACGTATAATGTGATTCCATAAATCATTTTGCGTATCAGATATTGCAAGTGGCTGCTGTCATGTCACGTAGACCTTTGACAACATAGCCCAGTCCTTTTCCCTGGGTTCACTTCTTGTTCCAGAACTGTGAACCTTTCCTGTTCTCAGCCTGACACCCAATGATCCTTCTCATATTTTGGCATCACATCTGCCATCCATTCTGGTATTTCTACCTTCCTGCTGAGCAATCATTGGCATTGTCATCTGAATATAGGTATAAATAGTCATCTGTATATAGATACAAATATCTGTCTGCCACAACTGTTGAATTCATACTTGTGGATTAGATTCAATATTCGTTTCCCCTCCTGCCTGGACCTTAACCAGCACTGACACTTCACCAGTCTTCAGATTCGCTTTGCAAGTATTTTGCAAACTTCATCTACAGGGTTTGAAATGGAAGTAAACTTCCAGATAATTGGAAAAAGTTCATGTTTATTTTGGATCAAAGAATAAAAATATTAAAACAGGTTGTCAAAGAAAGAAATAGGACTGAGAGTTATTTTCATATTTTATTAGCACCATCTTTACAGTCCACACTCTCTCATGTTGCTCTTTAATTTGTGATTAGAAAACATGTAACTGGGCATTCAGATATATATGCCTAATGTGGGTTCTGACTGTTTTGTTCAGTATCAGTATAGCATCAGAAATAACTTGTCTACAAATTATCATACTCCACCTAAATTATCATTCAGCAGAGTCATGGTCTCCCAGTGTCAGTAGTGAAATTAAAAGATGAAACTTATTTCTCCGTATCTATCAAGAAAGTTAAATCTAAAGGCCGTTTTATTTTATTACAGTATTGGGGGTTTTATGGGAAGGAGCTATGGGTCCAGATTATCTTCTGGTGTAAAACAAGTAAAAAGATTAAATTAATGAATTTACTTTACTCCAGACTGGCCAAGGTTGCAGCCACAGCTCTTGAGGAAATGCATTGTAGACATTGCTATGATCTTATGTTTCATCCAGTTCTTAACAAGTGAGGTATTACTTCACTTCCCAGGCTTGCATCTCCTTTTGCTTGTACAACACCTCAGAACAGAGCAAAAATTGAACCTGCAGGTTTCTATTAGCAAATGTTGTGTGGCAGAAAAAAAATGTTGCAAAAATACATAGAAACTAGATTTAAGGTTGCGTGCAGAAGGAGGTCTGCTCATCAGATAAGCAGTGTTGCCCCAGCCCATCTGATCTTTTCCCTTGTCTCATCTGTACTTCCCAGGGCTACGGCAGAGCCCCATTATTTGGGTTGGAGTAGGCATCTCAAAGAGACACATCTCCTCCACCCACTCCCATTTACTTCTTTCTAGGACACTAAGAGGTATCAAATATTCACACAACCTGTTTTCTAAAGTTTGGTCATTAGTGGAAAGCCAAGCTGTCCCCCCACCTGTCTCCTGGAAGGACCAGGACATCTGATCCACTAGCCATGGGGGATGGAGGAGAAAGCAGTGGGGAAAGCAGGGTCTCCAAGCATCCAAACTGCTGGGTCTGGGCAGCTGAAACTAGTCTGGATCCCACTGCTTTGGTCTTCCCCACTTGCCGTCCCTGTGCCAAGCCACTGCACTGCACAGCCTGGCAGGCAGATGGATTTGCATGGGGTGAGGGGGCTGAGGGAAGGCAGGAGGGTGGGGTGGTGGGCCAAGAGCAGGAGGGACTGAAATGGCTGGCAGTAAAAGCGGTGCAGGCTAGTGGAACAACAACATGCGAAGAACCAAATCCTCATGAACAGACGCTTGCATAGTTAATAAACCTTTCACTTTTTCCTTTAAATTATCTTTTCATTTGCATCCTTGATCATGTTTATCAGAACCTTTTTTTAAAAAAAATTATGTTTAGTTTGAGAAATTAAAGATGGTGAGTCAGTGTTCAGCTCCATGTGTCATTCTGAGCTGCCACAGAT
The DNA here is from genome assembly GCA_013400535.1 of Scopus umbretta. Lineage (NCBI taxonomy): Eukaryota > Metazoa > Chordata > Aves > Pelecaniformes > Scopidae > Scopus > Scopus umbretta. Next base: position 9,007 of record VZTL01012668.1, read on the forward strand.
GACAGCCCATTTTTTGCACAACAGCAACATATTTTTCAGGTCTTCCTAAGCTTTATTTTCAATTCTGTTGTTTCCTTGCCATGACAAGATATTGCTATTACAAGACTATATTGCAGTGGGGAATGCAACAGGGTTATATCAAGGAGATTTTTATTAAATCATAGTGATGTATATAGATACACAAAATTCTGCCAGAAGACAAATCCCATTCTTAAAGCCTACAGTACATTATTAGACTTGCAGCACACATGAGCTAGGGAAGATCTACTGAACCATGTTAAAGTGTCTTACAAAACATCTGATAGTGAGAAATCTTTATGGTTGATTTTTAACTGAATAATGGTTTTGATTTTAAAATACATGACATTCATCGCTTAGCTGTAAGATGGCCTCATGAACCATAGAGCATGGCTGTTAATAATATTGGGATATATAACCATAAAAACAGTAACACTAGGATTTCTATGTACTATACTTTTAACTGCCTAAGGCTCCTCTTATTTGTAGATAGCCATTATTCACTGAGTTGAGAGCAAAATTATTAAGGAGGCATGAAAACACACTCAAACATATAGAACATGTGTGTTTTTCAATAAGTCTTTAATTATTTTGTTCTCTCTGTTTCTGTTTGCCTCCTGCCAGAAAACACAGGTGATTCAGGCAATTTTCAGACTATATACTTTCATTCTTCCTCTTGATTACATAGCTTTTCTAGATTAAAATAGAGACATTTCTAACTTTTTATTTTAACTTTTACCAAAAAAAATCTTTTACATAAGAATTAAATCCTGTTTTATCATTCTAATTTTTGGATTTATTTTATCTCTTCTGCTGTGTTTTTATAATAGCACTCTGCAATTGAGAAAAATGGGAGAATAACAAACACGTAACAAGTTCTATAAAATATTGAAATTCATGTATTGAAGCTACAGATTCACTCCAATTTAATATTTATTGTAATAAAGAAAGAAAGATGAAGAAGAGTAAGCATTATTTGCGCTTTAACAAGGATGGGAACTTCAGTCTCTTTATCTTCAATCACGTGACCTAAGATATAGTTCTTTATGAGAATTTCACCATCGGTACAGTTATTCCAAGAGTGCCAGTTATCATATAGTAACTTACCTTTTGCCATAATTTTTTCTCTTTGTGATCATTAATTCTTAGTTGTTAAATATTCTTCCATACATTAAAAATATTACTATGGTCAGAATACTTCTTAATCACAAAACTAAATAGTGCTGGATTCTCAGGCATTACTGTATTGTTGTTTTAACTCTATTTTAAGTGTAACATTTTTAAACATAGTGCTTTTACTAGTTACACTGTGTTTTTCTTGCATTCATTTGGAAATCACAGTGTGTATATGTTCCTGGTGACTAATTCTGTATATTTGCAGATTCTGGAAGCAGAAATGGGTTCATACTCAAACCTCTGAGTTGGTGAAGGTCTAAAATATTTTTTTTTCTTTAAGAAGTTTCCATATGAGAAGACAACTAATGATCTCCTGTGGGACTATATATTGGAACAATTTCTTTAAGCTTACCCAAAGTAAAGGATACAAGCTGATGCCTTTGGTATGGATTAATTAATTTTCCTTTATAAATAAATAAGTTGCAAGTATCTAAGTATTCATTCAGCCTTAATAAAAGTTTTGTAACAATAAAATTTACCCTTTGATTTTCATAACACTTCATGATGAGTAATTTCCAGCACAGTGGGGAGCTCCATTCTTAAGAGAGAAGAGCAAGTCTGTTCTAGAAAGAAAGATTAAGGCATTGTATATAAGCTGCATACTTATAGTGGCTTATATTTTTCCTTAGACTACAAAGTCAAATGATTTACAGTTTTATTTACTGGCTAATTAATGGAACAATGTAACAAGAATGCAAGATGTGTTGCAGAGGAAGGCAAGAGTTTGGAGTTTTCCATTAGTTATAGTATACCAAAAAAAATTGTAGTTGCAGTAGAACACAGACTAAGTATGAGTAAAAAAAAAAAAATCACACTGTAGCTGAGCAGGCAAATCTTACTCTGGGTTACATTCATAAGAGCTGACAATGATGTGGGAGGTAATTATTCCTTCTACTTGATCCCAGTAAGAAGAGAAACATTTTTCTCCCTCTGTTTCTATAAAATGTTATTACAAAGAAGATGACTATAAATTGTTCTTTGGGGCCAATGGGGTAAAACCAAACATAAACTAGCTTAAATTTCTCCAAAAGTGATCTCACTGAGGATAAAAGAAGGCTTCTGTTTGGCTATTAAAGCACTGAAAGTGTTCTTCTGTGGAAGTTGTGAAGTCTCCTTTACTGGAGGTTTTTAAGATGGGTTGGACAAACATCTGTCAGGAATGATCTTAATGTAGACCATTGACCAGCTTCAGTCCAAAGGACTGGAGCAGATGGTCTTCCGAGGTTTTGTATTTCTGCTCTTCTGTGATCTGACTGAGTTTAGCACCAGCTGGATCTCTTCTTGTTACACTTCCTGCAGCACATACTTTCTCGCGGTACAAACTTCATGTTTATGATACTGTGAGTGTACAGGGTTTCAATGAACTTCCTGTTACTAAGTAATCTTCCCACTTCTGCATTTCTAGGGAAAAATTTTCAGTGCTCCTCTCCAATTGCACGTCGCAAGTCTGAGCTGAGATAAAGCCAAAGTAAGCAGTAACTTAGAGACCTGATGTCCAGTGCAAGTGTTGACTCTTGCCTCTCTCCTGACTGTGCTTCTACTGCCAGAACCAGCAGCTTTCTGCTGCCAAGTATCCCATCTCTTCCTTTGGCAGCAGGATCAGAAACGATGTGCTATTTTCAGACTTTCTCCTGTAATACAATCATGACATAGAGTATGAAACTGCTAGTTAAACTCTTCAAGGCATTTGGGGAAAAGTTCTTCAAATTGTCTGTGTTTCTTTAGATGTATTACTGTGCTACAGTGGCTCCTCCTAGTATAATTTGCCACTGTCTGAGTGGTGCCTGCAGGCCTTCTGTGACCTGGTCTATCAGGCTGTTTCAGACAGCATGGGAGGAACAACCCCACATGTCCACCCTATCTCATAACATGTCTTATGTTGGAGGTGCTGACGATGACAGCTTGGAGAAATCTGTGGTAATTTCATGGAGAGATGACACCTGGAACGCTCTCCCTTGCTGTCTGCCTGCAAACCCTGGCATGTCATTGCAATGCTGAGCATAAGAAAGCTATGGTCGCCAGAGGACATAAGACTCTCAGTCTGAAAAGTACAGAAGAAATTAATTTGGACTTCAGCTTCTCTTTTCTACTTTAGTGATCAAAACGCAACATTTTGCTTTGCCTTATTTTAGAGTCATCCAAGTCCACAGTCACTTATGTGCTCATTAGCAAAGTCCCTAAAATTTTACTGTTGAGTATGCTGGAAATGCCTCATTTTTAACAATATCCAATTCTCAGGAGTCATTTGATGCATAACTCCCTCAAGCTTTGCAGATGAGGTCCTCTCCATCTCTCTTGTTCAATTGACAGGCATTTTTAGTCCACATCTGTTAGAAAAGGCCCTGCACAAAATATAGAGGCTGATGCTAGTTGCTGTACCTCAGAGCTCTAATGACCTTCAACAGTTTGAGCCCTCACAGAAGGAGGAATAAGGCCCAGAATACATTTTCTAAGAGAGTATTTGATAGTAGGCTGGAGTGGAGTTCTCTTAACTTCCACTTTCCAGGGAATAATTAAATATTCATTAGGTCAGAGGAAGGAAAGAACAAGATGAGATTAACACTAGGTGGCTAAGCCTTAGGTTTCTTGTGAAACAGAGTACTTCTTCTCAAATATTTAAAATTTGAATTGGAGGAGAGAGCAGAAAGTGAGATTTTTCTCTTCTCCCAGTTGAGAATCATAAGAAAGCAGTGAACTATAGTGACATGTTCACTTTTGTCTTTTTTCTAGGGCACAAGGAATATTTAACGAGGATGGATATGGCTTCTACAAGAGCAACTGAGAACATTCTCTTTTCCATCCCGGGGTAGCATTGGCTCCAGTGGCTTGGGAGTGGGAAATATAGTATAGGTTCAACCACCTTATAGCACAGGAATTAATCTATTCTAGTTGCACTTTTTTGCATAAATACTTAGATAAGTCCACCTATGGAAGAGAGCCACTGCTAAGGCCATTCTTTGTGAGAAGGACTGGCAGAAGGGCCTCACACCAAGGTGAAGTTGGGTAGTTTGAAATCAGTGTGGGAGTAGGGGACTCCCCACAGCCTAGAGATGTGATCTAAATCTTATCAGTTTCTGTTGGCTAACATGCCACCTGCTTAGCTTGCTGGATTTGGGGAAATTGTATGCCTAGAGCCTACATTTTTGCATGCATTGCATGTGAAGGAATGCATGCAACTAACTACATAACTCAGGGCTGAGGTATCCTGCCAATTGGGTCCCTTAATAAATTGGGTCCCTTAATAGTGAGTTAAAACTTCCCTGTGAGCCTCAGTCTGGATTTTACTTTTTCAGTCTCCACTGTAGATGGCTGTGTTTCAAGAGGGAAAGACGGAAGAATTGTTGCTATTTGATATTGTTGCTGAGATGTCAAGGTTTCTGGACGTCTTCCAGAGGTGAGCATTAGCTCAGTGAGTTGGTTGCCAAGAAAACTCTACTTCTTGTACATACAGGTTTTACTCTTGTGATTCATGGTGTCATTATTTCAACGGATGTAGCCGTCACTAGAGATTATAGCCAGACACACTGTCCTTCAGGTAACATGAATCCAGGGAGCTTAAATCTCGAATGGGAGCTGGTATTTGTAATCTAGTCAAATAAGATTTAGGCACCAATTAAGTTCTCAGGTGAGTCCTCTCAGTAGATGTTATATGTAACTGAATGGCTAACTGGTCTGAAGCCATTCAAGCTGGTGGTTTCAGGGTTATGTATAGAAGACTTTTCTAGACAGCCACAAAATTATGTGGCCACAAATTGACCATAAGCCCACACTGGAGAAGACTGTCTGCAGTCATGCACATGAAAGGAACTCTTTCCTAGCCATGGCTCTATGTGTATTCAGACACAGAGCTAGGCATTTTCAGTGTTTATTCAGTTTTTCAGGGAGACAAACAGGTCCCTGCCAAAATGGAAAAAATATTGAAAGAAAAGAAAATATTTGTTTAAAAAAAGACTGTCTTTCATTTAGAAAATTAGCTTGAACAAAGGATTTCAGCTCTTCAGAACTTCATGAAAGTGAGTGATTCAGTTTCATATGAAAATAGTGTATCAAAGAGAAGAATATTATCTTTAATTGCTCCTCCACCATGCCATTTCTGACTCCTCTCCAGAGTTTGAGAAACAGTCAGCATCAGCAGGGTGAATCATCTGTGCTGCGTACAGCTCTGTTTGGCAAACTGCAAACAACCATCTCCTGGGACTCTGCTCCAGTCTGCACGTTTATCCCTACTGGAGGCCCTAGCTAAAATAAGGAACACCACATCTGCAATGTGCATTTATTCTGCTTCCTGACAAAATAAGAACAGATTAATATAAAATAGTCTTTGAGGGGTGGAAGGTAGGATGTTTGGGGAATGAGGATATCTGAAGAAGAATCTTTTAAACTTTCTGAAGGCTGGTGAAGAGCATGAGGCAGAAATGTGGTCAGCAGAGGAACTTATGTGGAAACTTGCTGGACTCTTTGTAGGAAACACAAAAGGGTTTATATATTTGGAGTCAAAGGTTAAATCAAGGGTGAACATGCTCTAGAGGATTTTACTCCTCACTTCTTATTTGTGTAGTTTACTCACTTCTCACATGTGTCAAATAAGAAAGTTTATCCACACTTCATTTTCTATTACTCAGTTGTTTGCAGAGTCACAAACGTTTTCATTGTTTCTTTCTTAAGGATATTGAATTTATCCCAGGACTAAAAGCTGACATTCTAAGAATTTTATAGTGTGAAATATGCCATCTACTAAGTGAAGTAACTGTAGTGGAAAAAAATGTCGTGTTTTCTAAGTTGAGCACTGTTGAGCAGTGTGCAGCTATATCTGGCAAAGAACTGAATGCTTGTGTTTTCCATTGATGTCAGCTCTCAGGACACTCTATTATAAATGGGAAGCTGTCTGAAGAAGTATTGCAGACCGGCAGTGAATGGGTAGATTTAAAATATATTAAGAAATTAATGACATAAGGGAACACATAACCTGAAAGGATGATGTTTTGAATGTGTCTTGATACTTTGCTATGTATTCAGAGCCACTCTACCAAGTGTATTGGGTGGTTTTGCAATGTTTATAACCAAAAAGCTCCGCTACATCCATCCTACAACCCAGAATTATTTTAATTGTTCTGATAGGCAGGTACTTTTGAGGTTCAATTTCCCTTTAAAAGTCCTAATAAATGGATCATCAGTGCAAGCACATCTCTAGTCACTTCTGTGACTATCTGAGAGATGGAATGACATTAATTCTGTTGCTTCCAAGGATGTCTTATTGAATCAGTCCATTCCCTTCTTGACAGGCTGCTTTCTATATATTATCCCGTATAACAGAACACATTGGACTTTGAACTGCCAAGTCTATCTAAAATTACATGAAATGTCTGTCATCTGGAATCAGTTCATTCACTAAGTGAAAGTCACCTTGAAATGCCCTGAATGTCCTCGATTCCCTCAAATACACATTTGGTTCCCTAATTCAGTGATTATTGCTTGTAATAACATAAAGGGAAATATACAAGAAGATGAAAACTGTTAATGATGGCTCACAAGGGGAGGTTTCCAGCAGCAGCTTGATCAAAAGAAGCGAAGTCAGTTCCCATTATAAGACCAGGAATAAATTGCAGAGCTCTTTTTAGCTATTCCAGCTTGTGACTCACTGTGCAAAGCAGTATTGGCTCTAAGATATCATTCTGTTTCACCCAGCAATAGAACTAGCCTGGGAACTAAAGAGCAGCAGGATGCAGGGAACTATCAGCTATGGAAAATCTCACAATTTATGGAACCTTAAAAAATAATAAATTGAAGCACCAAAAATGACAAAGGTTTCACTGTTGTTTTTTTGTTGTTGTTGGGTTTTGGTTGGTGTTTTTTTGGGGTTTTTTTTGAGAGGCTTCTGGTTTACCTTAATTTCTTCTCCAAATTACGTTTACCACAGAAAATGTAGCCATTTCTCAGTTTGTTGTAGGTTGACAAAAATGTGCTGACTTACTCACTGCTTTGCCCTAGTGTTCATTTTCTTTCATTCTGTAGAGGGCTGAGATCCTTCGTTCCCCCAAAGGAAGGATTCTGGATCAGCTGGGATGAGATGTTCTCATGGAAATATTAAAATATGCAATTATTATGTGATACGTCCTTACATGTTCTCAGAACTTGTTAAGTCATATGATACTTCGTTCTCCTGTGGAAAAGCCAGCCTATAATCTTCCCTTCCCCCATTTCGTGGGAGACTCTAAGAAGTCAGTTAAGATATGTGCAAAGGGTGTGGGCAATTTAGGTCAGATACAAGGATGAGGTAAGATATTTTGTAATTTATGCATTGCTGATTGGGTATAAATTATTCTGGATGGCTAGATCCTGTGAGTTTCTGGTAGTCACTGTCTCAAACAAAATCCAGCTACTTCATGGCAGTGTCTAGAGAAAAGCAGCTACAGTCTCCCTGGTCTCTTTCCTCTATCAAGGGGTGTATGTGTGCTGGTTAGGCCCTTGAAATAAAAAAGTTTTCAGATTCCCTGAAACTCTTTGGCTTTATGTCAGAGCAGAAGGGAAAAGAATGCCCAAACCATAAAGTCTTTGCTTGTCCTTCTGAATTCCTCAGGAAGGGAAGCTAGCCTTGTAATCAAGCTTTACCAATGATATATTTTCATCTTTGCACCATTTCACTGCTTAAAAAAGTGGCAACTGCATCTAAATTTTTTTTAGGAAATACATAATTTGAAGAGAAGAACATATATACTGAAGACATATTACGATTTAGGTGGCCTAATCTAAACATTCCATTCTTTGACTATGGTTTGAGTCTTCTGGGTGATTTGTACAATAGATAATACACAATGCAGCTGATCATATTGATTAACACTAGACTCAAACTCCAGATGATCTCTGCCACTGGACTGACAACCAAAAAATTTCAACATGAAAACTTTTCCAGGAAAATGTTATACAGAGATCTCATATGGGACTATCAAATCCAGCCAAATATCCCCATGTTGTCAATAAACTTTGGCCTAAGAACTATTACCTAGACTGCAGAGGACACCTTAACTAGGGAAACTTACTTCAATGTTTTTGCACCATTAGGCCCTGGAAGTTGCATTGTAACAGGTCTCTTAATAATCCTTTTTATTAACTGCTTCATGCAGCTTGTGGTAGTACTCCAGTATATATTTACTTTATTTTATACCACTTGTCTTCTAAGAATTTTTTTCTTCTGCAGGGAAAAAAAACCAAATCATGGAAGTACATTTAAAAAATAGTTTCTAATCTTGCTTCTTAAGTGCACTTCTAAGTTCCACGGAATACAGACAGATATGATCAGAGTATTTTTTTGTGTGCTTATAAAATATCCATGGAGATATACACAGTGAATGTAACATGAAGGCAATGCCACAATGGTGTTACTCCGGTGAGAGAAACAACTTGGGGTGCTAAGTGGATATCAGGGCAAAAATCTGATTAAAAGTCATTGTAAAAATCTCTTTTACAATGGAAATCTTTTTTCAGTTTCTACTGCAGAAGACATAATATATCTCTGGTAATGGTTGTTGCAAAGTTATTGTCATGAAACTATGCAGGCCAAGAAGAGAAAAAATCTCTGTGGCTTGGCTTGGCTTACAGAGCTATGCAAGGAAAAAGAACATACAAGGCATGCTTTTACCCTCTGTATTGCCTGTGCCTGTAAGAGGAAAGGGACTTCTTAGAAATGTTACTTCCAGTCCTGTTTGAAAGGAGCAAGAAGGTGGTAGACCCTTGACTGCAATCATCCCCATTTTCCCAGGGCCAGGCTAAAATAGCTACTATCGATTAGCAGGAGCTGGCCTGGAGGAAAAAAAATGTTTTCTCAGATAGCTCAGTAATACTAGGATTTGGGTAAGCTCTTGTCTGTAACCATGTCCATAAGCTACATTCTGCTCCCAGAAATGAGTACAGTGGGTTCAGGAGTAACAGATTTGGAGAGAAAGGTCAGTGTTAATCTGGTACTGTAGCATGGAAGGGGCTGTGCAAGCGATAGAGAAGGGACCTGGTTTTGGGGGAGCAGCTCAACAGGAAAGGATGAAGATGGGTCTGCACAGACAGGCTGGAGAGTGAATGTACTCCAGCGTGGGTATTCTTAGTCTACACCTGGTGCCCTTGATTTATCCTGTTGGGAAGTCTGCCAACTTCCTATGGGTTAGGCATAGCCTACAGGTTGGTTTACTACTTCACTTTGAAGGCAAACTTTCTGGCCATTAAAAACATGTTTTCAGTAAAGTGTGCCTGGCTGTGCAGTCAGACAGTGGGGGAGTTCATCTGGTTTAGACAGTGTGCCTTGATGTTGTTCACACGGTGGGGGGGGGTGATTAGAGGAGATAGCCAGCATGTGAATTCACCTTCTCCATCACTCCTCAGTGAACTACCTCTGGATTAGAGGTATTCCTCAATGAAACTGATAATCAACGTGGATTTTTTTTTTTTTTTAAATGAGTTTATTTGGTCTTTTTCTGAAAAACAGACCTTTGTTTTTGTCTTAGAAATCTTTATTAATTGCTTGTCCTAAACATATGTGCATCTCTCAGGGATACTGGTCCCCTTCCCCCATATCAGACTGTGAACTTTCTTTAACCCAGCCCTTCCCATTCACGACAATGCCTCTTTGACCTGAGTTATAAAGCAATTGACCTTTCCACCGCCACAACCCTCATTCATATGCAATTCTTCCAAGATATCTACATGACACAGGCCATCTTTATGGGTGAATACAAAGAGCAGTTAGACTTAACTACCTATCAACAATGCCTATTTTTAAAAACCCTTAACATCTGCAATGTATTTTAGCGTGTATAAAATATGACATTGCTGGGCATCTCTGCCTCTTGCAGTGAGGAGGCATACAGAGAACTGGGCCGGCAGGCAGCCATCCTCACCTTTAGCTA
>VZTL01012671.1:2715-23801 GCA_013400535.1 Scopus umbretta
TTTTTTTTTTTTTTTGTAATGATCCATTACCATTCTAGTAACAAAAGTCCACACTGCAGTAAACTTCGTTGCTAATCAGCAGTTTCTCATCCAGGGCATGTGCTTTTTTTATCTGTACCTTGTAGAATTGTCTGTAAAGAAACTTCTTTTGTACCACCTGCTTGCCCTGCTGTTTCCAGCAGAACCCCATGCATGCGTAGGGAGCAAACTGCTGTAGAAAGCCTTCTGAGAAAGACCTGCCCAGACTGTGGGGTGTTCAGGTTCGCAGCTTCACCAGGTGGGAACCATTTTTGAGCAGACCAGTGGTGTGCCTGATGCAGTACCCAGTGATTCCTTGTATCGACACAAAGGAAATTAATGCTTAAAGAGAACTCTGGAGTGTTAACATGCTAATGTAGATGTCCACTGAAAGATCAGTGTATTAAGAAATTGCTTAAAAATACAGTTGAGACAACAATTAGGAGGCTGAGTGTTACCCTTAGCTCAAAGGAAAAACTGAAAGAATCATCTGTTGGTTGTGACAGATGTAATCCTTACATTATTGCACTATTTTTACTTTAATTCTGATCTTTTATGTTCTTCTGTGAACAGCTTTTATTAGACATCACACCTTTGAGTATAGATGGTGTCCATATGTGACAAAGTTAGTCCAGTTCCATAGATTAAACCTAGGTAGTTTTGTTCTCAAAAAAAAAAAAACGTTGGTTTTGTTACAAAGTGGTTTGTGAGTGTTCAAAATAATTTTGTTACAGGGTTGTTAAAAGCTACTAAGTATGTTATGGGTAGCTTGACTGGCTTTATAAAAGGGCAAAGGTGACTAGTCTTAGGTAAACAAAGCAAGGAGCCCAATCTCTTGAAAAACTCGTTAGTAACCTGAGAAGTGGATGTCAAGGTTTTAATTCCCACTGTTTTTTCCCTGCCTATACAAATTTAGTTTGTCTCTCCAGCCTTGCAATAATGTTAATTCTAAGTACTTCCAGTTGCAATGCACTGGCTTCTCTTCACATTTCCTGCGGATTGAAACGCAGTTCGTTGTTGCTGTAATTGAGAAATGCTATGCCTGACTTGCTGGGAACCATTACACAGTTTGCAAAACGTTGACTAAAGCAATTTGAAGCTTATTACAAGATGACAGCATCTCATGGTCCAGTACAGCTTTCAGTATCCATGTAAATTAGATTACTAGAGCTGCAAAGGAGTTTTCAGCAACTTTGCTACCTTATATGTACACCTTTATGAGCAATACAGCTGTGCAGTATGTACCCTCCTGGTTTTGCTAGGAATTTCACTGCTGCCCCAAATCTCAAGATATCTCAACACAAACTACATGAAAAGTTATCCTTTTCAATTCCATCAGGATTTACTAGGAGTTGAGGTTGTTTTGAATAAGTACATATAAGCTCACTTTCTTTCAACTGCTTCCTTTAATTTTCAGAGTACTTGTTTTGAAATATACCTATATTTAAACTTAAATTATCACTAAAGAATTTTGTCTTTTTAACCATATTTGAAGAAAATGCTTGTATCTTTCTGCGTAAGTCATAGAAGCATTGCTCGATCAGCCCATTATCAAATTGATAGGAAATACCTTAGTGTAGTGTCTTTTTGTACAAGTGAGTATTATACATGAACAGTGCAATGGTTTATGTAAGAGGATTAGGAAACTTCATATGAACATCTATATTTATTTAAAAACCAAACAAAACAAAGCTTTCTGTGTTTATGTATTTAAGAGGATTGTCTTCTTGAGCAGTTCAACCAAAACTGTCAACAGTATCTTTGTAATTGGAAGGCTGGGAAGCACTCTGATACTTTTGGTAACTAGTGCAGTATCTTCAGCAAGAAAATCTACAGTCTGTGTTAAATATAAAGTTTCTGAAGGAGAAATTTAAGGTTCATTTTAAGTTGTTACTTATGATAGTAGCTTTGATTTTTTTTTTTTTTCCCCTTATTTAATCATTGGTTTATTTTTTTTCTTAATTTAACTACTTGATTCTAACCAGAACACGTTTTCAAGATGTAATTGTGTCTCTAAAGGTGAGAGTGAATGAGTGCTTTGTATGTCCGATCTTTAACCCTATTCTTTGAAGTTATGTTCTTGGTGGTCTCTACCTCTGATCAGATAATGTAAAGGTTTACCACTTGTGAGTTGTACTCCTTTCGTGATTACAGAACCGCTAGACGTGCACAAATCCTATTATTCATTGCTCACATGCTTTTCAGAATAAAGCACTAAAGATAAAAAGGTAAAAGTTACACAGGTTCTTAAAGAGGTAAACTTGGTAAATCTGCTTGGATGCTTTATCAATAAAGATGAGTTTCCTTCGATATGAGACTTGTCCTTGGGTAACAGGCAAGGGTTTTTTTATTTCTAGAATTAGCTGTGTTTCTTCCAATTATTACAAGAAGAAAAATAACTTTAACCCTGTCAAATTTAGAAGCAGGCATGTCTGAACATCAAACGGGTCTTAAGGACTGCTTCTGGTTAGGGGAGGATGAATCCCTATGCTCAGTGTTGAGTGGTATCAAGTGCTACACAAACTGATCAGCTGGTTGGCAGGCAGGGAGGACAGGTAACTGTTAGACTGATGTTGCAGTAAGTGCCACCAGTGAGGCTAAGATTCGGATTGCTCTCTCTCTTACCGTGCCACTGATGTATGACAAGATGAGTTAGGAACTTTGGACACTGGATATTTCTTCTTCTCAATCCAATTTGGTTAAAATGGGCTGATAGAATGTTAATATGGAATTGTGGAGTAACCCTACAGATAAGACAGGCGGTTTGGTGGCATAAACCTCATTTCCTTAGGAAGTCAGCCTGAAAACAGCAACTAGATTTGATACATACGTCCGTCTCTTTCACAGTTCTCCTTCATTACATGTCAACAGGCTTGCCTCCCTTTATTCATCTTCATCTTTAACAGTCCCCTTGAGCAGTGCTCCAGATGTGATTATCTTCTCTATATAGCAATGTTATTCCAAGCGTGATTTGATTTTTTTGTGTGTGATCCAAGCAAACCTAAGACTTCAGTTTATTTTTAGTAATGCCAAGTATTTGTCTGTAATTCATTATTGTGTCAGATTGTCTTATCCATCACCAATTTAGCCAAACTAACATGGAGTACAACTTTTTTTTGTTTGTCTACATGGTTGGATTTGGACTAATCCTTGTTTTCATATTGTCTTCACTGAGTGGTTTGTCATTCAGTCTTTTGTTTTCAAATTGCACCCTAAAACAATTGCTGCTCTTTTACTGCAATTTCTGTTGGGGAAAAAATGCATTCTGGATATTACAGCCTCAACTTGTAAATACAAATTCTTTGTCACAGCATGGTGGCTAGGAGGTTAAAGCACGGAAGTCCCGTGTTGATGTCGGGAAGCTGTGAGGAAGAAGAACCTTGCACTATTATTTGGAGGGAGGAGAGAAGAATAAAAACTCCTCCTTTATAAGTTACCAAATATGTGTGCTTTTTTTTTTTTTAAGGATATTAATGTAATAAAGTCACGAGATATGAGCATGTTGTGTTTTTTAATTAAATAATTTGGTTCATAGCATGAAATTGCTACTGCTCATCCCTTGTATTAATATCACAAGAACAATGCAGGTTATTACAGCATAGTAATGAAACATTGGTAGCATAGTAGCATAGCTCTCCATAGAATTTATATACAAGAGAATATTAAATGCTTGAACCTCATCTCATATGTATCCTAAATTACAACCTGTTGCACTGATATCCTTTAGAAAATAAAATAATTTCTTTCAGAAAATTATCTAATCTTGATGTAAAGGTATTGGGGAAATAAAGAATTCTTTGGTAGCTTGTTCCAACATTTAATTTTTTATCAAATTGTAAAAGAAATGGTCTTTTTCCAGTTTCTGAATGTCTGACAGCCATTTATAGCCACTGCTGCTTGTTATTACTGTCTTTGAGTTTAGAAACCTTTTGTACTACGTGGGATTTTTTTTCCCCATGGTGGCGTTTGAATAGCAAGAGATTATATGATTGCAGTTTTCGTGATGATTCAAGGAATTTTCTTCAAGGCCTTGCTCATTTTCAGGATCGTCTGTCTCCTATATGCTGCTCCCATAGAAGAGGAGACTTACGCAGTGTATCTAGACTGTCACACTACTGCCACATCCAACCAAGGAGCTTGTTGACACCTTATTCTTCTCAAACCTTAAAAGCTATCTTTCCTGTGAGCCTGAAGACCTTTGTCATGTACTTGTAGAAAAGGGATCAGAAGCCAGTGTTGTGTGCTCTTAGATTTATCATTGTATCTATGTTGGACCAATGGTGCTTAACCGATCCAGCGTTGCAGAAGGTTGATGTAATTTTTCCTGTTGCAGTGCTACTGTGTTTCTTTACCATTCCTCCACTCTTCGTGTTATTTGCAAACTCTGTTGCCAACAGCTCTGTTCGGTTACCAATCAAAATGTCGTAAATGATCAGGATCAAGCCTGCTGGAAGTTTCTGGAGAATTCTTGAGTGTAGAAAAGAAGCTATTTGAGAATTTCTTTACCCTTTATTTTGAGATCTGTCAGTTAGCATTTGTCATAATGCTATGTCAGGAATTAAGAATAGGTTAAGTTGTCTTTTAATCCAAATACATGTATTTTAGATGTTTTTCTTGTACTTTCTCCTAGAAGAGTACTGGGTGATAATGGCTGTAGGAAACGTTAGATTTATTTGTTTGTTTCCTCCCCATCCCTCAAATGAGTTTCAGAATGTTTCATATTGATTGAGATGCTTAAGTATCACAGCATACAGATACTTGCCTGGTGTTGCCTCACAGAGGAAGCCTCTCCCCCTTTTTTTTGTATAGGAAATATGGACTCCACCTTCCAGTAAGAAACTGAGTTTCAGTTTATACAAGGTACACACTAGTGTGAGGATTCACAAAGTGTTACAAGATCTGCCTAAGTATAGAGCCTTACAAATGCAGGGGATTTGAAATGTCTCTGTTGCTAGCAGCCTGTGTAGAATTTGGAGTAAACATACCTACTTCACTACTACTGTTTAATTTGTTTGATATTTAGCACTTCTTGCTTGAAAACTATTACTGAAAATAAGAATACTTACTTTAGAGTTGTTTGTTGACAATTCGTTTACAATCTTAGAGTTGTCAGACTTTGAAGGTGCTTAGCAGCACTGAATACAGAAATTGCATTTTTCTGGTGCTGCTATGGTACTTCTTTTGCACAGGTGCTGATCTTGCTTTTTGTGTAAGAGCATTATGGCAAAGGTGATTCCGTTCCGTGGCAGTAGTCATGCTATTATTAAGTAATTTAGCGTTTCTCATTTGTCTGATCTACTTCGAATGTCTGCTTTCCTTTGCAATCATTGTAATGGAAGAGGGCAAAAGACTCCCCCCACCCCAATTAAATGATTGTAATAACATTAGTAAAGCCGTGTTTCATTCTGCAAAGCCAAAGCATGAATTTCTAGCCCTTCGTGCATGCGCTGCAGAGAGCAGCCATACTAGTTAGACATTTTAGGAAGGCTAGTCAAGGAGAACCACTGGTTGCCAATTAAATTGGTGGTACGGTGGAACAGAAAGTGTATTGTAGGTGAGAAGAAAGTGGTAAGGATGGGCAAGATCAGTGCCCTACTAGGGAGGACAGCAGCAGTAGAGTATTACTGCCATCTGGTGTTCAAAAAAAAAAAAAAAAAGGCTAACTGTGAACTCAAAAGTTGCTTTCTGTTCCTTACTCTTCTATCACATTTGTGTTCAGCCCAGTCCCAGGATTCTCAGGTGGCTCAGGATTCTCCAGTTCTTGCTGCTGAAATTGGAGAGGGAGTTACAATGCATTCTGGACCATCATTCACACTTGATAATACGGTTAGTCACATCAAAATAACCATATAACATAACCTACTCTTTACTTTGTGATTAAATCTTTCTGTCTCATATTGGGAGGCTAAGACTGGGTGTGGTGTTCTAGATGCAGCAGTATAACAAAAGCATCAAGTAAAGAAAGGTAATTGCTGGGCATGCCATGGGGTTATGCTCAGCTCGAAGTCCAGCGCCTGGGGAAGAAGAACCCCATACATCAGTCCAAGCTGGGGCCTGCCTGGGGAGCAGCCCCGTGATTTTTCAAGACCCAGGAGTCTTGGCAGACAGTGTTTTTTAAATATTGTTTTTACAATGTGTGTACATGTGAATTTAACATTACTTTTAAGTATGTGTATGTTAAATATATTTATATAAGGTAATATAGAAGGAAAATTGTAGGGGAAGGGTTTCTTAGATTTTTGTCTTTTATTTTCTTAGCGGGCTTTTTAATTCAGAGTTTGGGAAGAAGCCTTCACATCTAGTTCTTCAAAATTTGGAAGTACAAGAACCGTCATTCTCTGTTTTGTGACTTTGTAGGGCTTACCTCAAAATTAAGGAAGATCATACTTTAGGATATTTTGCTTTTAATTTCATAGAATTAAATTTTTAAGTCGGTCTTCTGTATGCAAAAGGCTTAGTCTTGCAAGTGCTTGTAAAATTACTGAGATTTTCATGTATTGCATGTATGTTCCTCTGAGATCTACAGTTCTACTGAAGTGGGTCTGTGATGAGAAATAGCCAAATCTGATGACCAGAAGATAAAATAATCTTCCAGGTGTCATGATTTGTATGCCGTTCTGAGAAGCTTTATAATTCTGTGTGTGTTTGTGTGTGTGTGCGCGCGTGTGTGTGGTGAGGGGAGGGGGCTGTTGGGGAGTGGTGTGTCTGGGACAGTGGGTGCGAATGCCTTGCACTGGGCGATGATGAACCTGTGTTTGCCCGACTGCAAAACATGAGGGCTTCTACACTTGAACTGAGCTCAGAATAAGATGTGTGGTTTTAAAGCTTTAATTACGGACATCCAAATACATGGTAATAGGTATGTTATTTCATCCTAGGAAGTACTTTCTAAAGTAGTGTCCGCGAACGTAGGTTCAGAGGCTTTCATGCGACGAATACCCTGCGACCTATCTTCAACGATCTCTACTGGAAGCTTTTTGACTAGTGAAACGTTGGATGTAAGCCCTGTTGAAACTGGTAAGTGTTTGGGGTTTTTTTGTTGTTGTTCTTGTAAAAGGAAAATTGTGTATTCTCCTTATTTTATAACAGAATGGGTCTAACTCACTGGACATAAACTCTTCTGAAATAGGCTAATGGGGAACTTCACTTAAGAATTCTTAATATGTCTTATAGAGTTGAGGGTAACTAGAATATTTTGTTATGTGCTCATGATTTTTTTTACTCTTATAATAATTTAACCTTCTAACACATCAGCTTTGGCAAAGGATATTTTGAGTTTTATTAAGCAACTGTAGCACTAGCAGTTTTCAAGTCGCAAATTTAAAACAAAAATATCCCCAAATGATACAGTGGTAAAAGTTTTTAATTCAATATATATCATAGATTGTTACAGAGCTATGATTATTGTCTTGCTGTTAAGAGCATTGTTCCAATATGCGCTTGTCGCCTTAGTAATTCTTAATAACTTATTTGCAAAAATGTCATTTGAGTGCCATATTGACTTTTAATAGTATTCTGGGAAATACGTGTTCATATCCTTTTTTGCTTGCAGTCTGCCTCTTGATCTTAAGTTAGTTTTTCATAAAAATAAAAATAATTTCTTTATGATAAATAAATGGTTGCTCCTGTATATACTGACATTAGCACTTGTGAACATGGGAGGTGAGTTTGAAAGTGGTTAGTGACCTGTGGATTTATTTACTTTAAGGCTTAATACTGTGTTCATCTGACACATATCTGATCTCATAAACCACATGCGTATATAAGTTATTCCGTGTTTATAAACCAATTTCTGAAGACTACAGTTTTTGAGCCACTGAAATCTCAGGGTGTATTTTAACCCCGATGTTCTAAACTGGCAAGTGTTATTTTGGGTAATAAACTTTGTAATTCATGTATCAAATCTGTGTTTTATTGATGTAAAAAAAGCTAAGGCAAATTCCAAGATCATTTGTTTGTATCTCTTCTTTTCTGTTGTTTTTTAGTTGTGGAATCAAAATTCCAAAAGTTTTGGTTACTTAGCTACATGAATAAATTTTTCAAGTCTAGCTGTGTCTTGTAATGACCTTTTCCAGTAGCTTTGTGCAATTCTTCTGTAAGCGTATAGACAAAGAGGGGTTGCTGCGCTATCTAGGAACGCAATTTTGGTTTTCCCAATTTCCTTCAGATTTCTTGTGTCAATATTAGGCAACTTCTGTTTAAGCATGAATAAAACTACTGCCTGATGTTATAAAGATACTCAAGATCATATTAAAGGACTGACACACTTATGTGTGATAGGAAGTAAAAATATGCTAGCTAGCATAAAATAACAGTATTTATTCTTTTCTGATTTTATTGTTTCAGTATTTCCTGAATCTACATACTCTAAAAGTGCTAAGCTGTACTGATTACTACCTACTTAGATATTAATCAACTTGAATTTGTCGAAATTTGTGGTAAGGTTAGTGGGAGCATTGACAGGAGACAATTAAAGAAAGAAAACCCCAAGAGCTCTTTACAAATATTTCAGGATATTAAGCAGTGTCTTTTCAGATGACTTCATGTAAGTGGTTTATATGCAAAACTGTGAACATCTAGCTTATTTTTTCAGGATTGTCTTCTGATAGCACGGAAGATCAAATTTTGAAAGAATCAGCAAGCCACCCTTGGAACTCCTTGCTGCCTTCTACCTTGCAGCAGAGACAACAGAAATTGTTGGGAGCATCTGAAACTCAGTTGCCTGAAGGAGAGATGCACTGTTATAAAGGAAGTCAGATACAGCAGATCTTGGGGAAATGTACTGGAGACTTGAATCTTACTTACTCGGAGGACAATACACGTTTCCAAGGTATTTGCCATTTTAAAGCATTTTTGTGCTGCGCAGTCATAATACAGAGTGAGGAGTTTACTCAGTGTTATGTGTTAGTCTGTATTATTTATATTCAGCTTACATCTTTAAAGTCAATAAGGATTCTATATGCAAGCACTTTGATGCTTTGACGTTTTCATGCTTTGCTTTATGTGTATGTCTGTGTAGCGTAGTGAAATAAAAAAAAAAAAAAAGAAAAAGTAGTCTGACCAGGTATCTATCTGATCATAGTCTTGTTCTGCAGAGTTTCCTGCTACTAGGGCTAGAATTGGCATCTGTGCCAATTTCATCGCTTGTTTATGCACAACTTTTTCTTCAGGAAGGGAGAGACAATAATATATAATACTTTATTATTCATGTAGGGTCACATAGTTGATGAAACGCTGATTAACAGACTGGTGGGGGTTCTGTGCTCTCTAGAAAAAGTAACGATTCGTGAAAGTAAGAACGTCTTTATTGGCTATCATGAAGATAACGCTAGTATTTTAATTTGAACCACTTCCTCCTGGAATGTTTGAAACCCTAGGATCATAGAATTATAGATTAACCTAGACCAGGAAGGACTTCTAGTTACGTGATCCAAATTCTCCTGCTCACAGCAGAGCCAACTTGGACCAGGTTGCTTAAGGCCTTGTCCAGCCAAGTTCTGAATATCTCCAAGGACAGAGATTCCAGACCCCCCTGGTCTAACAACTTTCTTCTTCTCTTTTTTTCTCTTTTTTTTTTTTTTTTTTTTTTCTTTAAATGCCTCCAACCAGAATTTTCTGTGTTCCGTCTTGTGCCCATTATCTCTTTGTTTCACTGAGCATGTCCAAGAAGACTTGACTGTCTGTACTGTCTCTTAGGATGTAGCAGACCTCAGAGATTTCTGTGCCCCATCCGCCACAAGCCCAGGCCTTTTCTTAAGATTGAACAAACTTGGGTTTTTAGCTTGTCTCTGAACATCATGTATTTCATCCTTCCCTTAATCATCCTTGTGGCTCTTCATTGGACTTGCTTCATTGTGTCACTGTGTGTTTTGTACTGGGAAGCCCACACTCCTTCTGATGTAGTCTCACAAGTGCTGAACAGAGAGCTTAGAGACTTCAGTTTTTCATTAAAAAAAATTCACATCAGTGTAGCCCTTTCTTGCTGGTTTTTGTATCTGTGTTTTATCAGAGTGAAAGAACTGGATGTTGTAAAGATTTTTTTTTTTTTAAACCAGCTAGTATTTGTATACCTGCAGAATTCTATATACTTTATTTACTGCATACAGAAGCAAGGTGTGATATGTCCATTGTTTTTTTGAGGGGGGTTGTTTTTGCGCAGGTCTTTTTGTTTGTTTTTAAAATAACTTCTTTTCTTATAGCTCTAGCAGCTGAACTTGACTTTCCTGAAACGGACAGACATTTTCCAAACTTCCATCACCATCTCTTTCAGCCTTTAGAACCAAGTCTTGACTTTGATACTTCATCATCCAGTTCTCAATACAGAATTTCACAAGACGGAGAATTTAGCAAGGTACTACAGAAAAATTCTGATGGAGGAATACTTTGTCCTAAGACTTCTGTTAAGATTGAAATGTATAATCCCTATACTGTCTTCTGTTTAGAAGAAACACAGTAATAATCTTTGATACGCTGAGAACTGGAAGCATTTTTGCTGGTTGTAGCAGAAATGCAATCCAAAAATCAAGTATTACCTTTAAAATTTTGTACTTCATATTTCTGAGAAAATTAATCTTAAACTGAGATATTCTTTTTCTGCCATTAGACTTCAAAAGTTTCAACAAAAAGTCAAGACATGTCTACATTTCTAGAATTGGGAAACTCTGGTTTGAATATAAAAAGCAGCAGTCTGCCTTCTACTCTTGAAACAAACAGGCCAAACAGTGTTACATCAGAAGAAGAGTCTGTTAAAGAAAATGTTACTCTAGGTATGTACAGTACAGTCATATCAATGCCTTCAGAATCAACCTATTGCCAAACCCTTAGGGTGGATTTGCTGTACTGAAACTGGGAAGGAACCCTTCACTGTCAGCCCTACTTTTGAAATGTCTTAATTCCGCTGCTCTCTCACACCCTGTCTTGTCCACCACCTTTAATGAGTAGAACTCCTAAATTTGTGAAGTTCTTTATTTCCTCAGCAGTTACGACTGTAATACGAAAGCAGACCTGCGTATTCACGTCACTGTATTGGATATTACATTACTCATTACTTGCACAGTAATGATGATGTTGGTGAAGAAATATCAACCCTGGCTGAAACTGTCAGTTTAAGTACTTCTCCAAATATTGTTCATGCATATCCATCATAGAATCATAGAACTGTTAAGGTTGGAAAAGACCTCTGAGACCATCTAGTCCAACTGTCATTTTGTAAGTTTGAGGAAATTAAGGAAGTTCCATAAATTGATTAAAATTTTTTGAGGTATATGTGTTAGAATCTCTCTGATCTTAGAAGTTTTTCTTTTATACACTGTGTCCTTCAAGAAACCATTGAATTTTCCTTTTCCATTTTCCTTCCCTTAAGTCACACCAATAGTCATTATGTAGTGCACGCTGTGATAGTTGGTCTGATTATAGAATTGCTTTATGTATCTACAAGATAAAGGGGGGGAAGAGAGAGGAAGGAATATACTTTTAGATTACAATGTAGTAATTAATTCAGTAGATTAAAAGTTTATGTTTCTACAGCAGCATGAAGTTAACTGTAGTTCATAGCAGGAAAAGATATGTTTTAACGTTTTGCAGTTGAATTCAAATTAACTTGGCATTTCATGTATTCTAAGGAAAAGGACCAATCTGAAATTCCAAGTGCAGCTAGTAGTAATCTAAATATTTCTGACGCTCTTACCAAGAGTCAGGCGTTTCAGTGTTTTAAGGTGCTCCAGCAGAAAGCTGAACGGTAACAGGAAACACAGCACAATCTTTTACATAATAGATGTATCTGTAGTGTAACTGTTCTGGTCAATTATCTTCGTTATTTGCATATACATACATCTGATTTTTGGAAACACACACTATTTATCTTTAAAGCTGCGAGCAGCTGTTCTGTGTCTATTTATACTTCTCTCTCTTTAGCTGACAGATGCTGGTACCAAAGATAAAAAAGTAATAAAAAAATGCCAGAAGAGGCTTACGCTTTGAGACTACCTATGGTCACAGCAAATAGGATTTAGGAAACTCCCTTCTAGCTTCAAAACATTCTATTTCTAAATTGCTTATAGAAGCAATCTTTGTGCTTTAAATGTAACTGCAACATCTCTTAAGTGTTTTTATAATCCCAAACCAATTATTCTTGTGCTTTACAAGGGGGGAAAAAATAACATAAGCAACAGGCTAAGCAAGTAAAAACTATACTGGGTGGTCAGTTCAAGGTAGATTGATACGCAAGTCCATAATCTGGAGAATTTTCTAGTAATGGCTGATGTTGCAGTGTAAGTCCTCCCTCCCCATCAACAGCTGTTTATCAGGAGACAATATTCTTTATACATGTAAGACTAGCTCTTTTCTATGTGTCAAATAATGCAAAAAAAAAAAAATCTTTCAAGGAAACCTTTAAAGGTTTATGTGATATCTTTCTGTGTGTATAAAAAGTCTGTTGACAGCATGATGCTGGAGTTTGTGTAACCAATTTTTATCAAACTTAGGTCAGAGTCATATTTTTTAAAAAATTTTTTTAAACAACCCTGTTGTTTGTTTGGCATATGCTGTGCTGCTGAAATGCCTCCCCGGTACTTTTAGAAAGCTTGAGTATCAACATTTTCTTTTCGCAGCCTCTTCTGCGGAAAAAAACCCAACGTTTATTGTATGTGTAAATCCTAAGGGAAAGACAATTTAAGGTACAATATTGTAACTTGTAGGAACAGCAATCATTGTTCCAATTTGGACATTTTCTTCTACTTTGAAGAGTTTCTGCCCAAGTAGTGGTGTGTTGGATTGTTTCATTCCTGTTTTAGAGACTCTGTTGGAGGCCCAAAAGGGACTCGGAGAACTTCCATTTACAGGGTATAAATTGTAAAATCCATTGACTTTCAATGTAGTTATGTCAGCACCATCACGAAGTCTGTCCCTAAACATATTCTAAGAAGCAACAAAAAGTGTTGCTTCTTGAAGCTGTTTTGTGTAGAGTGAAGGAATCATTTTATGTAATGTTAATGGTATTATGTTTGAAGAAACTTAAGCAGACTTCTAAACAAATGTTTCTTCCTACTTACTAGACTTCTTACTATACATTACTGAAAAAATCTCATTATGGAGGGACTTTGTAAAGGTGAAATTCTGTTGTGTTAGCTGGAATTTTGACTTGATAATTTTTGATACAGGATCTGAAGAATCTTTTCACCCACTGCAATTAGAATCTACTCTGAGCGATCACTGTCAGGATGCCGATCGGCCAGTGGACCTTAATGCTATGTTACAGAGATCTTTTGAAGAAACCCCTGGAATTAAAAAGCAGGGCAATGAGAACTGTATTTCATCTGCCAGAGAATACGAAGAACTGGCAAGAAATATGGAATGTATTAATCTCCAGCGTTCAAGGGAAGATCTGCAAAATGAAAGTCTGAATCCACTGGAAGAGCAAAAATTGTTTTATCAGCTCAATACCACACCAGTTACAGTGAATGAAACTTTCCCTCAATACTTATTAAAAGAGACTGTGTCTTCAGAAAAATTGCCTGTGGAGGCATTTGATAAGAAGTATGTGAAGCTTCCCGAAAAATCAGTTCATGTACATGAAGGAAATAAAGCTGTGAAACTGGATTCTCAGTGCAATACAAATATAAAGGCGCCAGATCAAGGTTTTCCAGAAGTACAGAAATCTTCAAGGGTTCCCAGAGAAACCAATGTGGAAGTCTCCGACATCCATTTACAGGCTGTTGTACAACAGAACGGTTCTTTCCTGGAAAGACATGAAAAACATTCTAATTCTGTGCCCAGAAGCTCATGTCGTATTCCAGTCTGGGTAAGTAAAACAGATTTCCAAAGCAGTAATTTGTACAGGCTTTTTTGTTGCTTTTTTGGTTTTTGTTTGTTTGTTTTGGGGGGGGGTTGTGTTGTTTCACCAAGTTGTTTTAGACCTTTAATATCTGAGAGCTTGACAAATGTTGATTTTACAATTCTAGTTTAAGATTTGCCTGTTTCCTGGACTTCTGCCCTACTACTTCTTTTAGATCATAGCACTGAAATAATTAGCAATAGCCAAAATGAGCTGGAGTTCCCATGATTGGTGGAGGAGCTATAGTGTCTCTATCGCATCTCCCCCTCTCGGCATCAGTTGGTACAGCATGTTGTTGTGGTTTAACCTGGCAGGCAGCTACACACCACAGCCACTGGCTCACTCTCCCTGTCCCCAGTGGGATGGGGGAGAGAATCAGAAGGAAAAAAGCAAAATTCATGGGTTGAGATAAAGACAGTTTAATAGGACAGAAAAGGAAGGGAAATAATAATATACCAAGCAAGTGCTGCACAATGCAATTGCTCAGCACCCGCTGACCGATGCCCAGCCCGTCCCCGAGCAGCGATCGCTGCCCCCCGGCCAACTCCCCCAGTTTCTATACTGAGCGTGACGCCGTATGGTATGGAATAGCCCTGTGGGCAGGGTGGGTCAGCTGTCCTGGCTGTGCCCCCTCCCAGCTCCTTGTGCCCCTGGCAGAGCATGGGGAGCTGAAAAGTCCTTGGCTGGTATAAACACTGCTGAGCAACAACTCAAACATCAGTGTGTTATCAGCATTATCCTCATCCTAAATCCAAAGCACAGCGCTATGTCAGCTACTAGGAAGAAAATTAACTCTATCCCAGCCGAAACCAGGACAGCACATATGCATCTCTATTTCTGTATTACATGGCACGGTTATTTGACTGAACAGCCCCTATCCCTACGTAGAAGCCTGAAAGAGGTAAATACTTTAACCAAAGCATAAGCAAACTTAAGGAAATAGCTTTGATGTAGCTTTTAAAAAAAAAAAAAGTTTTCCCTGGAACTAAGTAATTTAAACTTGAGGTGAGTGGAGGAGAGGTGGGGTTTTTGTTGTTGGTTGGTTGCTTTGGGTTACTTGTTTTGGGTTTTTTTAACACTGGTAGATGAAATACTTTGCATTGGACTTAGGATCCAGGGTTTGCATACATCAAAACCTCAGGCAAAGTGCTCTTTCTGTATTTCATTTCTTGGTTGGGGGCAGATCTCGTACATGTTGAATGAGCCTCCTCTTTTTGACAAGATAACAGCTGTTGCTATTGCTGGAAATAGTGATTTTTTTAAAAACTTTTTTCTTTTTTACACTGATACCTTGTATAACTTATTTTCTAGGAGACTGAGTCAGGGTATGGTATTATGGAAGAACCTGAACTCACTCTGATAAGCTCAANTGTTTCACCAAGTTGTTTTAGACCTTTAATATCTGAGAGCTTGACAAATGTTGATTTTACAATTCTAGTTTAAGATTTGCCTGTTTCCTGGACTTCTGCCCTACTACTTCTTTTAGATCATAGCACTGAAATAATTAGCAATAGCCAAAATGAGCTGGAGTTCCCATGATTGGTGGAGGAGCTATAGTGTCTCTATCGCATCTCCCCCTCTCGGCATCAGTTGGTACAGCATGTTGTTGTGGTTTAACCTGGCAGGCAGCTACACACCACAGCCACTGGCTCACTCTCCCTGTCCCCAGTGGGATGGGGGAAAGAATCAGAAGGAAAAAAGCAAAATTCATGGGTTGAGATAAAGACAGTTTAATAGGACAGAAAAGGAAGGGAAATAATAATATACCAAGCAAGTGCTGCACAATGCAATTGCTCAGCACCCGCTGACCGATGCCCAGCCCGTCCCCGAGCAGCGATCGCTGCCCCCCGGCCAACTCCCCCAGTTTCTATACTGAGCGTGACGCCGTATGGTATGGAATAGCCCTGTGGGCAGGGTGGGTCAGCTGTCCTGGCTGTGCCCCCTCCCAGCTCCTTGTGCCCCTGGCAGAGCATGGGGAGCTGAAAAGTCCTTGGCTGGTATAAACACTGCTGAGCAACAACTCAAACATCAGTGTGTTATCAGCATTATCCTCATCCTAAATCCAAAGCACAGCGCTATGTCAGCTACTAGGAAGAAAATTAACTCTATCCCAGCCGAAACCAGGACAGCACATATGCATCTCTATTTCTGTATTACATGGCACGGTTATTTGACTGAACAGCCCCTATCCCTACGTAGAAGCCTGAAAGAGGTAAATACTTTAACCAAAGCATAAGCAAACTTAAGGAAATAGCTTTGATGTAGCTTTTAAAAAAAAAAAAAGTTTTCCCTGGAACTAAGTAATTTAAACTTGAGGTGAGTGGAGGAGAGGTGGGGTTTTTGTTGTTGGTTGGTTGCTTTGGGTTACTTGTTTTGGGTTTTTTTAACACTGGTAGATGAAATACTTTGCATTGGACTTAGGATCCAGGGTTTGCATACATCAAAACCTCAGGCAAAGTGCTCTTTCTGTATTTCATTTCTTGGTTGGGGGCAGATCTCGTACATGTTGAATGAGCCTCCTCTTTTTGACAAGATAACAGCTGTTGCTATTGCTGGAAATAGTGATTTTTTTAAAAACTTTTTTCTTTTTTACACTGATACCTTGTATAACTTATTTTCTAGGAGACTGAGTCAGGGTATGGTATTATGGAAGAACCTGAACTCACTCTGATAAGCTCAAATGACATCAGTATTGCAGAATCAGACATTGAACATATTAACCAAGAGAAAATCAAGGAGGATAAAATCAATAACCCAGCATGCACGGATCAGTCCGGACTTAATGTTTTTACTGAGGTGATTCTTTATTATCTAATGTAATTCTGATTTTAACTTCGTCTTAATCATAATAAGGAGAGGCCCTACTGTAGCAGTTAATCCACTGTTGCAAAACAAGAGATGTTAGGGTTACCTGAGCTTAGCAAGTGCTTGGATCATCTTGTTTTGATGTTATGTTTTCTGGACAGATGTAACAGAACTTAAATTTGGGCTATTCCTTAACATCACTACCTTGTCATATCAGCACAGGTAGAGTTTGGGAAGACTGCTGCTGCTGAAAAACAGAACCATCTTGCTGGTATCTGCAAGACTAAATTGTATCCCATTAAGTTGAAGATTTGAATGAGGGGAGAGGGTGGAACAAAACAGAAGCTACTAACTAAACAGGAAAAAAAAAGGGGGGGAAAAAAAAAAAAATCTCCTACCCAGTGGATGGAGCGACACCGGAGCCAACACAGTAGTTCTTAGTTCTTGGGCAAAAAGCTGATCAGCTCATCATTCTGCCATACTTCCCCTGCCTGCGGAATGCCTTTTGCTGTTTGCTTGTATAAAGCAAAGGCCGTAAATTACAGAGGGACTGGTTTGTAATGAGAGAATAGTACTGGGTGCTGAAGCAATAAAGTAGAACCACGTAATGTGTGTCCGTTAGGTGGATAGGTCAGACGAAGTCATGTTTCAATTTCAGGAGGCATCTAGAGAAGATCCCAGAAGTGGCTAAGGGTGGGTCTTTATAAAGTAACCGAAATGTGGGTAAGGGGGAGGTTGGCAGCCGGAGGCTGTACTCCTGCAGCGGGTGTTGCCTTCCAGCTGGCAATGGGGGAAGGA
This sequence comes from Scopus umbretta, assembly GCA_013400535.1. Taxonomy (NCBI): domain Eukaryota; kingdom Metazoa; phylum Chordata; class Aves; order Pelecaniformes; family Scopidae; genus Scopus; species Scopus umbretta. Next base: position 20,168 of record VZTL01012671.1, read on the forward strand.
GACACGTCAGCAGGAGTGGGGGGCAGAATGCAGAGAACAGGCGGAAGGGAACACAGATCCGTCGAGATGAAATTATGCGGCCCTGGATTGAGAACAAGCAAGTGAAATCTGGTGGGCAAAAGGTTTTTAATGGATTTTTTTTTAAGTTTTAAAATGTTTTTAGAAACTAGCTTTTTAATACTATCATTTTCTGATGTTTTTCTTGCATCTGCTATAAAGGCAAAAGAGTAGGTCTTTCATTTGCATCAGGTCTATGCTAGCGGTACGGTACTAGTGCTTCACTCCAATCTGTGGCATACTGTAAGCATTTCCAATCACTGATTCCTTCTGAAACAGGAGAGAGAATTTTTACCGCTCGCTCCAGATGTGGATTATTCCATGTTTGTAAGGCCTGACAGTCCTTCCAAAGCCCTGAGTCCCAATGACAGTCACTTCCCATCACGTCAGACTGCAGGTAATTATGTCTAACTTCAGCATATTGAAGTTATTGAAGTCATATATAGAGAAGGTCTTTACTTATAGTATTAAAATCATCAGTAAAATACACCTTTCTTTTGGCAATCAGAGAGCTGCTGTTACTTAGGCAAGCGCATCTTGCTGTTCAGGTTTGGTTTGTAGTACGTTTTGACAGGGTAGTATTGACTTGTCTCTCTCTATGCCAGGCTGTCTTTTGTGAAAGTTCATAATAACTACAATACACTGTTTTTATTGTGTTGTAACTATTTAACTTTGAAAAATTCTGTGGTGTTTTGTGGTTTCTTGTCATAAAGCACCTTCACTTGTTTTTAATTTCCTGTTAGTCCCTAAGCTCCGTAGCCAAAGAACGTCTTTTTTTCTATTCTGATGATAGTGTGGAACATCAGTAAAATATTAAAATATTTCTTGCCCAAGATGAACAGCATGAAAGACAGGAACTGGCAGAACTTAACTGTGTTAGGGACTTCTCAGGTCTTCGATATGTTTTGAGGCATCAAGATGTTTTCGATGCAGTATTTGTCGTGGCAGACCTGCTTACAGTTACTAGATTCCATAGGTCTGAACTGCTGCTTGTTTTGCAGGATTACTCATCATTCACAATGTCATTCTCCTAGTACAATTTACAAAGGAGTGAAGCTCAGCATTTTAGAAATACATTGAAATGCATGACGTAGCAATGAGCAGTATCACCTCTAATGTGAGAAATGTTCAGGCTTTTCCTTCTCTTTCACAGTGATGTTGCTGGAATTTGCTTCTACACCAGGAAATTTGCAAGAATCTTTTTTAAGAAGAAAGAAGAACTTCATCCAGAAATCTCTGAAGAGAGTAGAAGAAATAAAAAATAAAGAGAGAAATAATGAAAAGCTAGAAGCCAAACAGTTTCAACGAGGAAAGTCTGAGAAGTTAAGCAGGCAAAAGGAATCTTTTCTTATCTCTGGTAGGTTCATCAGAGGACAAGAGACAGCATTAGGTATCCGTTTAGCTCCTGTTTTATATCGAAGAATAGATTTCAAATTTGTTGCATCTTTGCTATCGGAGACTGGGATATCCTTTGTGTTCTCAGGGATGCGGGGAGCTGCTGTTTTCTTCTTCCCCTGCTATCTGGCTTCCTCTTCACCATCACAATGGCCTGTATGGGTCCTCTTCATATTTTCCCAGTCTGCCCACGTGTTTGTGGTCATAGGCTGTCTCTTTGCAAATAATAGTTGTTTGTCAAAGCAGAACCACGTTAAGTGAACTGATGCCTCTCTAATGCCTGCTAATGGGGAGCTGGAAGTCGGCTGTTGAGAAGCAGGCCTGGCTTCAAGTACAGGCAGTAGCCTAATGAGTGAGACTATGAAAATTTATTTTCAACACAAGAAGTCATCTCCCCTGTGTCCATTCTGCTAGCCTGTTTCTTTTTTTGTAGTCATTTAGAAGTCTTTGAAACCTCTCATGCTTTTGAGTTAGCTGGACTAGAGCTTTAAGAGATGTTTGCTTTTTTTTTTTCCCCCCCTTCTTTCCTTCAAGAAAAAAAAAAGGGTGCAGTTGCCAATCAGTTGAAGAAAGTAGGAGAAGTGAAAGTGTCTTCTCCAGAGGACCGGAAATCTGGAGACATGGAAATGCACCAGCGTACTTCAAGGTATTGCATGAACACGAGTGGGAGAAGGTTGGACTGAAAAAACAGCCGTAGTTCATCTGTGTCATGAAAGCTACCAGTCGGAGCGCAGCTTGTGATCTTCCAGGTGGACCCTGGGGGAATGCTGCGTAACACTGAAGCGTCAGGAGAGAGGACGCTGTGTTTGACAGGTCCCTGCTGGGACATTCCCTTGCAGAGCTGGCAGCCTGCTCCGTTGGTAGTGCCAAGGCAGCTGCGCCAGTTGAGGCACAAAATTCAGAACTGTGCTCTGTGCTTGGGAGCTTACTAATGGCAAGGTGTAAATACAGCTCCTGACCTGGGTGTTCGTTAGACACAGGCAGGCAAAGACGAATTTTAAGTGACTCTAAGTTATTGGAGAGCCGAGTCCATTTCCTTTTTTTAATTTCATAGAATCATTGAATCATTAAGGTTGGAAAAGACCTCTGAGATCATCTAGTCCAACCATCAATCCAACACCACCATGCCTACTAAACCATGCCCCAAGTGCCACATCTACACATTTTTTGAACACCTCCAGGGATGGGGACTGCACCACCTCCCTGGGCAGCCTGTTCCAATGCCTCACCACTCTTTCAGGAAAGAAAGTTTTCCTAATATCCAGTTTAAACCTCCCCTCATGCAACTTGAGGCCATTACCCTTTGTCCTATCACTTGTTACTTGGGAGAAGAGGCCAACACCCTCCTTCAGGAAGTTGTAGAGAGTGATAAGGTCTCCCTGTGAGCTCCCTCTTCTCCAGACTAAACAACCCCAGTTCCCTCAGCTGCTCTTCACAAGACCTGTTGTCCAGGCCCTTCACCAGCTTCGTTGCCCTTCTCTGGACACGCTCCAGCAACTTGCTGTCCTTGTAGTGAGGGGCCCAAAACTGAACACGGGATTCGAGGTGCAGCCTCACCAGGGCTGGGTACAGGGGCACGATCACTGCCCTTTCTAGCAATTGAGACAGAATAAACCTCTTAAGCCTGTTAATTTGCTTCTGCTTTGCTGCTTCCCCTCCTGAAAAGATACAATTTTTTTTCCTACTGTTTTGACAGGCTTTGTAATCAGCTTGCAGAAGTAAAAATCAGAAAGGAAGAAAAAACAAGGCAAGAAACTTATGCTAAAAACAGAGAAAAAGCTAAAGAGTTTCAAAAGGTAATCACCTACTACATTGTCTTCTTACCTGGTTAGTTCTCATAGCTTCACTGACCTTGTAATTGGACTAATTGAGACACAGCTCTGTGGTATGAGTGCAGCTGAAACGGAGACAGTCAGGCCAGTCGGGCTTTGAAGCGATGCTGTTGGCATATCCCACTTAGGAATTGGCTTGCCAACACCATGACTGCACGTGTTAATACAAAGTAACTCCTAGGGCTGAAGTCTTCAGGCATCTGCCTTTGGCTGAATTTTTCTGGTGTCTTTAGGTGAAGTGAAAAGGCTGTTGGGGACTCTAGCTACTGGAAAGTCTACTTACTTGGCAAAAGAATGACGGGGGGGCGGGGGGGATGGTTATTAGTCCAAACTTGACTGAATTTCCATTG
>VZTL01012671.1:23809-39470 GCA_013400535.1 Scopus umbretta
AACGTGACTGAATTTCCATTGTAAGGCAGGCTCTCTTTTTCTGGCTGCTTTTTTAAGATTCTGCCTGGCTGAGCACACCTGAGCTGAAGGTTGCATGAATCCTGTCTGGGTTTGCCTGCAGTTGCTCTGGAGTAGGGGACTGAGGAAGAGGACTGGAGTTGTTCATCCTCCCTGTCCCCTTGCTGGGCCTCAGGCAACAGAAGGAAGGGGACATGGGGACCTGAAAGGCCAGGACTGCTACTAGGGGCTCCAGGCCCAAATCCAACTTTTTTGTTTGTGGTGGAATAAATTGCTGCTCTTCCTGTATTGTTCTACAGATTCCATAACTAACAGATAATAACTGCCCCCTGAAATGTGTGGGCTCTTTGCAGCAGTAGCAGTAACTGAACCCATTGTCCAGACTTGTGCAGTCCATTACTGAGGTTCAGGTTGCACCCCAGCTGTGCCCACCCAACTGCGCTGGTTTCAGTATTGTCACTTAGGCTACACTGCCCTAGTCTCATGCTTTATTTGCAGAAAATACTGGAAAAGCTACGAGCCAAGACGCCTTGGAAAGCACCGTGAGCAGCCAAAGACTGAGCAACAGGGAACACTACTGTCCTGGTATGACGCAAGGGACTGCTGAGTAACACAGACTTCATTAGATTCATTGTGGAGCTGTTAGGAATCCTCAGCTTTAAGCTGTAGGAGAACTGTAAACAAACTCTGTGCAGTACTCCAATGTTTTACCAAGATGAAGATTAAATATGGTTTGTCTTGGGTTGAATAGACTGACACTGTGCTGACAGTGTAAAGCCTTTCTTGATGTGCATTAGTATTTTAAAGGGAGATCACACTAACTTTTGTAATATACATGTGTAACACATTTGCAAATAAAGTGTTTGGGGTTTTTTTAAGATCACTTGAATCCTCAGGTTGCCAAGACATTCATTTCTTCTGTGCAGTTGAAATTTTAATCCATTCTTTAAACCATGATGGGTTCCTGCAGTCAAGAGGTGCATCTTAAAGCACCAGAAGGTAGTAAGAGAATAAAAGCCTCAATACAGCTACTACTTCCCTGTGTAGTTCTTCTGTCCAAGTTTTCCTGAGCTCCAATTCAGAGCTAAGTAATTGCATCATCAGCACAAATTCAAAGCTCAACTTCAGCTATCAATGTTGAATTTGTTATCAGCAGGTGGAAGAGCAGGGCAATTTCATTAAATTTGGTCCCATTTAGAAATACAGCACTGACAAGTCTTAGAGAGCTTATTTTTGGTGAACAATTAACTACAATTTAGGCTTGTTTTCATAGATTTTTTTTTTCTAGTTCATGATGCAGCTGCACATACTGCAGTACCTAAAGCAGTTTGTTACCTGCTCTCTAAAGAACGTTAAGAGAGCACCAGCTTGTAACTCTGGAGTGACACACGAGCTGGAGGCTTCTTGCAGTGTGAAGGCTGGAGGTGCAGCACATAGAGTCTCTCTCACCTCTACCCCAGTGCTCAGGCACAAGTATTCTTGTTCCTGTCTCATCAGGTGCTCAGAAGGGAATACACTTCTCTACCAGCACACCGCAGGTGATCACCATGATTTACTCACCCCCCCCACCTTGTTTGCTTACAGTACAGCAACAGGAAAGAATCCCAGGCTGCAGCTTTCAGACATCAGTTGTATTTAAATGCTGTGACATTCTGTACAGAATAAATGCCTCTTCTCTTTAGTACAGTGGAGTTCAGTGATGGGGAAGTGAGGGAGAACAGCTGACAGCCTCCTCAAGTTACAGCTTCATTCACTCAGGGGAGTTCACTCTTCTTTGACACCCAGCAGGCAGCTAAGCACCCACCAGGTCTCCCAGGAAGACAAAACAGGCAAGTCACAACTGAAAGGGCAAGAGCAAAGGCTCCGCATGCTTCTGAACTGGTTTCCAAACAACATGCACCATTTCCATTTGCAAAGCAGTAAGGGCAGTAAAGTGAATGTTTAATTCCAAATGACTGCCATCAACACTCTAGATAAGGCGCGCTCTATTCTTTGCAGCAGGCTTGCACCAACAGCACCAGGACCTGAGAGGGGAAAAGCATCTATTAGCACTTTTACTCAAAAAAAAAAGTCATTTGAATTCTTGTCATCTTCCTCACACTTAGCATAACATGTCTTCCTCTAGTCTGAAGCAATTTAATTTCAGGACATGGTGCTGGTATAGAAGCGCTAATGCAGGGGGCACATACATTCCTTACTTATACCCCTTACTAAACTGTTAAGGGGCAAAGGCGCGATTTCCAATGCCAGCTCCTCAACTATTGTAATTTTCCATTTCCTGCAACTGCTCACAGCATTCCCTCCCACCCTGCACTTCTCACCTCCCTCATCTAGTTAAGAGTGGATAATCCTGGAGCAAGACTTCGTGCAGCTCTAGGTGTATACCACACTGCCGCAGGAGAAGGCAGCAGCAATTATCAACCTGTTCTCCATCTTCCAGCCAAAGTCAGCTGGTTTCAGAAGGAACCTGAGCAGCCTCTTCCCTACAGCAGCATCTCCAGAAGCCCAAGGGCAGCAGGTAAACATCCTTTCTCACTCCAAGAGGCCTTGCTACAGAAGGTGTATCTCCTCATAAATAGACCATAGCACACACCGAGTGTCCACGGCATCCTGCAGAGGATTTCAATATGCGGTCACCGCGTTAAGAGCTGCTGGTTTTTCAGCCATGCAGGCCCTCTTTGAAGTGACCCTTGAATTTCTCTTTAGTGCCAGCAATTTTCCTGAGCGCTCTTACCTTCAGACTCACTTTGGCAGCACGCAGGTGTTTGTCACCCCTCTGCCCTGCAGTGACTTGGTAGCAGACACTAGGAGTTAGAGTAAGTGAAGAGTTACAACAAACTTAAGTGGGATGTAAATTTGTCTCCCCCAAAGTGTTAAGAGGTGCCCAAGGATACAGCCCCATACCCACACCTCAGCAGGAGCGTGCTTGCACCTGAAGAGCGGCAGAAGGGAGGGCTGTGTCTCTCCCCTACAGTAAAGCTTTATTCCCAGCAGACCCGGTGCCGCATCACGTGGCAATTCAAGAGTCTGACGGACTTGCTGTACGGTCATGTCCACGGCTCACCAGAAACGGCAACATCCTAGCAGCCTTGGTAATGACCGGGTACTCTCCTCTCACTGCTGTCACCACCAACTTAAATCTGGGATTTAAATCAAAATTCAAGTTGCCTATCCTTTTTCATTGAGGACCAATTAGTCATGCCAATGTGCAAGCCAAGTTGTGCAACAACAAGCCCAAAATCTGTTAAAAGCTCCAAGTGCAAAGAAATTCCTCACAACCAGTATCAGTTTTTGCTTCAGAAACTAGTACTACAAACTGCTGCACAACTCTGTGACATCCATCTGAAGTATGTATACACACAGAACAACAGCTTGCACATAAGCAGCCTGCCCAGATACTGATAAGATCTGGGGTGAGTCATTGCCCAGCAATCTCTGCTACCAGACAACTATTTCAACAGTTTTCTAGAACAGTTTATTGACTTTTCAATGTTCAGAGTCACACGACGTTAACACACAAACTGAAAGTAGCACAAAGCCATCTGAACTGATAAGTAACTTGGTGCTTACCTGTCAAACAGATTATCTTCCACAGCCAATCCTTTTAACACAGCAAAATTCACACTGTTCTGTAGCCTAAAGCACCTGTTAAAGAAAAAGGAACAAGTTCTAGAGGCCAGTATCCAGTTCTCACACTGGAATACGAAAACAGAAAGCAAGTAAACTCAAATACCTGAAGAGGACAAAGACTGTATCAGCAAAAATACCAGGTTTAACAGACACAGCAGACTGAAAACCAACGATGCCAAACGCTGAACTCCTGTAGCACTGTTTTTTGAACATCCCACCAGGAGAATGCTGCTGGGTGCAGATACCATACAGTGCCAGAGCTGCAGCAGTTCTTCATCTACCACTGCTCGTTTTAACATTTGAGCTGTTTTGTATGCACCAATTAATGCCTAGTGATAAGCTACATCGATGTACTCCTCATTTCCCTAAAGCTGCCAATGCAGCTAAGAAGGAAAACAGGCTCCATGAATTTCACCTAACAGGAACAGGAGCTTCAGAATTCTTTTATATATTGCCACCATGAAGGATTTATACTTCTTCCAGAATATTTTGCTTGTTTTACTTTAAACTCTGCATTCTATAGAACAGAAGCCAGGAATTTTAATGGTACAGTAGTAAACTGGCTGAGCTGTTCAGAGATTAACTCTTTAAACTCAGAAACTTAGACAAAAAAATAATATTGCTGCTCAGCGTGAAGCTGTCAAGCATCTACTTGACACAGATCAGCAATGCAGCTTGTTTATGAAGTCACTTCCAAGTTAAGACAGACACCAGTCCTGTCTATTCTTACCTACAGCCACCAAAACAAGAAACCCCTTCATGATCAAAGGGGGAATAGACTGTTTCCAGCCATCCAGAAAACTCAAACCACAAGAAATAGTATTGGAAATCGGGTACCTACACAAAAACCTGGCTGAAGAATATGTTCAGCCCATGCAATCCAACATGTCAGCTATACTTGAAGTCCCAGAACACACCATCTTTTGACTCTTGCCAAGCTTTTCCACTTGAATTGTTTTTTGCATTTGTATCAAACGCCTAAGTCAGTACCTGAAGGAGAACATAATGCATTATTACAGCTCCTAGGATGCTACATCTGCAGAGACTTGTCTTGCAGTTTTATCCCACAGAGCTAACAGGTAGTTCAATGGGTAAAGTGAAACCACAAGTTTATTCTGTGAGGCATTTCCAACGACACGAACCTACAGAGGAGATCCTATCGGGATAGACCTCAATGTTTCTGGTACTATAAATTAACACAATAGATAAAAGTGAAGCAGACTGGAAAGTTATCTTGTACAGATCCTACTGTCTTTTTAACTTGTTTCAAGACATTTGGGGGAAGGAAGAGGATAAAGGATACTACATCCTCCCCAAATGTTGGTTTAACTCCTTCATATTAGCAACAGTTTTAGCATTAAAAGTTAATGTTACCAGAAAGGCAAACAACAAAAGGGAATTAACTACAAAATTGTACTCAAACAGAATCTTCCCTATAACTCTGGCTAATTGTTAACTTTGTGTAGAAGAAAAACTATCAGTTTAAGCAGTTAGGATGATCACCTCCTTTTTGACTGAGAAATCTGTACGAGTGTTCTTCGGACAAATCAAAGTTGAAATAAATTCTTCCCTTAAAGGGAGTGCTATGTTAAAATACAGTAACACAGTCTTGAAACAAGTCCCTGAAACCCTCCACAAGTCAGTAAGCTTGATCTGATACGGACTTCCAGCCACTGAAAACCAGAGCCCTTCAATCGTTATGGAATATGCAGAACCTCAGATGTCATACTAACCCTAGAAGGGGCTTCAGATTTCTGGGAAACGGCATCCTGCTTTTCTTCCCTCATTTTCTCCAATTACATACCACCTGAAAAAGCAAGATGAACTGACATGTATGCACATACAAACCAGTGGAACCTAGAGCAGTACTGAAGTGGTTCTACACACCACAGGCATGCCCAATAGCCTCCATTTGGAATCACACTTAAAGCTACTATAATGTCTGAGTATCATCCTATTTGATTTGACTGCTCTTCTTAGTTTCCTGTTTATTTTAAAAGGAAAAGTCACACAGTCACGATCTTTGCTCACTGACACAAACCACTTGTGTTAAATACTCAGATGCCCAGAATAAAGTGACATGAGAAGGACACTCCTCTGATAGATTTGTTCAGAAAGGCTATTCTCACTCACTCTCTTCAGAGCAGTTGAACATTTTGCCAATCATCACAACAGTTTCCTCACAGCATTCTCGAGTTCAAGACGGGCAGCTAACCTGCAACAGGCAAGGGGTAAAACACAATCTATCACACTAACTTACCAAGATGCTAGTTCAGGCTGGACTATCATGTGGACTTCCTGAAAAGAAGTAAATCGTTGCATATGAGTAACAGTTCCAAGTTTCTTCAGTATTCTAGTAATTTATGAAGACTTGGGCACTTTTGTTCCGAATATGAAGCAGGCAGACTGCAGTAGTTATGCTGTATGAATGCCAACACCAAAACAAAGCATTTCTTTTGAAATTGAGCCACAGCCCAGTCTATCACACAACTGTCAACAAAATCTACCTGCAATTTAAGAAACTGGCACAGAAGACACAACTAAGGGATTTATGCAAGTCAGCTAGTACTGCGATGTAAAGAAAATACGAGATAAAACACAGCTTACAAATACAAGTACATTCTAATAAACCATCTACAAGAATGCAGCACTGTCTGTATTTTTCCTCTACCTGCTAATTCTACTTCCCGTAGTAAGCAGGATGCGCAATTCAAAAAAACATCAAAACAAGCTAATCCTTGGGATTTTATGGTAGCTGCATTTTGAACTACATTTGCATCATTGTCCCACTAAGGAAACCTGTTACAGGTCTCATTGTCACCACTGCAATTGACTTTACAGTGAGGAAAGCATAACCTGTTACTCTTCTAGCCACGTTTTTCGATTCAGACACACAGTGAGTTGTGTCTATTTGCTGAATAACGAGGCATAACAGTTTTCTTCACAATGTCTGCAGAAAAGCTTCTGATTTTGAAGCCTAGCCAGTTAACTTGAAAAAAGAAGTAATAGCTGCCTTCTGACACTTGGATTTGCATTTCAAAAAAAAATATTGCTTCTTTGTAAAAAGGCAACCAAAAAGCTAAGACTTGAGCTTTTATGATCCTCATCCAGCTACCTCCACCTAGGAAAAAGCAACCATTTCCACAATACTTACCTTTAAGTAGAAGCTTTCCACTGTGTTCCAGACATCACAGGAACACCCCTTTAAGAAATATTTTGGAACAAGGTCATTGACATAACTAGGTTTTTATACCGTAACAGTTCAACAGTTCTTCAAAGTTGTAACTGACAAGCTTCCCAGTAAGAAACTTTCAGTCTACTTGTTTCAACAGAAATACCAAGCACATCTGCGTGAAAACCAACGATGCCAGCTGCTGAAACACTGCAGCACTGCTTTTTGAACACCCTATCAGGAACATACTGCTGGGTCCAGATACCATACAGCACACAAATTAGTCTGATGACTTGCTGTGGAAATAGTTCTTGTCTGAAGATACCCAGTATTCTTATGCTAAAGTGCAGAAGAAACACAAAGCTCACCTCTTTTGCTAACACATTCCGCAAGAGTCCACTGACGTAAGAGGTTTGTACATGAGAATGCCAGTAAGAATTCAAGCACTCCAGAAAAGTTACAGCTGCTCACTGCTGCAGAGCTGGGGTGTTCATCTGCAAAGTCTGGAAAGAAATTGGTATCACTGAACTACACCGCAAATCTGGAACATGAAGCTCATGCCCTAGATTCATCAGTATTTGAATGAACTGCTGTTTGAATATATGCAAATATTGTCCCTTCATATAAGTAACACAACTAACATGTTCATCAGCTGTGGGTTGCAAAAGAAGGGTTTTTTCTAAGCACTAGGTTCCAGGTTTTTGTCTACAGCAACAGACAAAAACTGAACACGTGCTGGAACAGACTGAATGCATCAGCTTTTGTTTTTCCACTATTTCTGAAATGGCATTTGAAGCTACTCTCAGTTTGCTATATACTTACCATTAATAACTGTCACCTTCCACTATTGTGTCTTCAATTGTTAGAGACAGGTTATAGTTTGGACTATGGTAACTGTGCAAGAAGTTCTTACGACAGCACATCTGATACTAAACAATTCCTGCTGTGTCAAACCAGTATGTTATCTAGTCCAGTACCCTTACTACAGCAATTGCCAAATAAGTTTCATTGCTTGCCCACCTTTAGCTCAGGGCTTCCTAAGTTAAAGATGTTTTCCTGTCCAGTAATCTTACACAGCATTTTCTTCCATGCTATTTCCTAGGCTCTCCTGAAGCCCCACAAACTTGGTACCATCCTACAGTAACAAGTTTCACACCTTTGGCAATACGTACATGCAAGACTACCAGTTTCTTCCTGCTGTTCCTCCTGTTCTTGCATGGGACATGCATTGAGATGAAATTTTACCACAGGGAAGCAGTCAGAAGCTGCAGCTGTATGGTACACCCCAGTACAGAAAGTGTGGGTGGGGCAACACCAGGAGACTAAGTGTACAGTAGTGCTCCAACTTCTTCAGCAGAGAAGATCCCAGGTAGTATCCAAACCAAATCAGATAGATTAAGTTGCCCTGCAGCATTCAACATCAGGTAAAAGCAAAGTATTTCTATATAGAACTTCTAACAAAACCGGTGTTTCAAATATAGGTATTCAAGAACTCAAAAGTCTTCATTTGCATTCAGAGGCTACACCAATTTTGGTCAGACTGCTATAAGAGATATTGCACCAAACCCAAAGCCTCTGAAGCTTCACACAGAAGTTGCACGTCTGTGAAACAGTGTAATGTGTTCATACTTGAACTACGGCACACTGTTCTTCCAAAACATTTTGTGAAGCAAAGCAAAAAAGCTACCCAAAGATAACAGGAACCACAAACCAAGTAAGAGCTTACCTTGCACATCAAGAAAATTGAGCAGCACTTCATCTTCCGAAAGCAACATAAACTAGAAGAAAAAAAAAAGTTAAGCGGTAAGAACTATCAGGTAAGGTCAAATAACTGAAGATTCCTAAAGACAAAAGGTAGGTTTCAGCAACCAATTTCACAGTTCTAATAAGCTTCATTTTCATGTGTATTTATCCAGTTCTAATCAGAATTGAAATTTAGTTCATTTCTGAGTCACTCAGCAGTTGAACAGAAAAATTCATCACATGAACTGCAGAATGAGCGAGACTCTCGCATACCACCTCGCTACGCCTTACCAAGCAAGAACCCCACTCCTAGATCCAGGATGAGTCTTTCAAGCCATACAGTATTTCTCAGGTAGATGCCTAAAAGAGTTATATTTAGCCATTAATTTTTGGACCAATATTAAATGTGATCTTCAACTACTGAAAAGTAGTTTTTGCAGTCTTACTCCCTAGAGCTACCAAGTCACAACTGGGAAACCCCAAACTTTCTTTACAAGGATTTGGGACCTTAATTCAATCATAAGGAACACAACTTGACCTGCTCTCATTATACATAGCACCTATTGTAAATCTCAGACTGTCAACTGCATGTTGAAGGAAATCAAGCCAGTAGATACTAAGCCTTTTTCTGACAACAACCCTGTTCGGCACAGACTACGATTACCTGCTCAACAGCTGTTAGTTTGTTGCTGACAGAGATTTGGTTATGAGAGTATCTGAGTGAGACAGATGACCCTTTGATTATTTACATCTTATTGATTCACAGGCAAGTTTTTCTAACTTTTTTTTATTTCTACCGCTACAGCCCTGTCATCTAGGCATCAGCCACAATCAGGCCATTTCTGAACATTCACTAGTCATGTTTCCAACTGTCTAACACACCTTTGATAAAGGCATTTGCCATCAGGGCAATACTTGTTAAGTACTGTCATTATAAAGACCTTTCATCTTCTCCTTAGTCACGTTCACATCAGACCCCATACTGGACAGAGGCATGCAAGAGGGGAAAAGGAATCTTTTAATCCAAGATTCACTATGCTGCTAGAGTTATTTTTAAGGTAACTTATAACTTCAGATTATTGTATTAAATTCGGGAACAGAAAATCAGTTTTCTGAAAAGTTATTGCACATGGAATAGACAACCTCAATCACACAAATTAATTTTATCATCATTTGAATTCACTAACCATATTTTGCAAGAGTTTTGTTTAAGTTGACTAACCACTTTTGCATTTTTACTGTTGGCACCAAGATTTGCATTAAGCTTCAATTCTGTTTTCAACCCTTACTCAGCTCTCAAAGTATTTCAAAGCGTAACCTGCATTTCCGTGAAATACAGAATAATCACTCGAGTACCACTCAAAGAAGTCAGCTATGAAAGAGAAAGGGGTCCAAATTGCCCTTTGGAACTTGTTTGCCGATTTTTAGTTACATAAATTCTTTGATCCATTAGTTAAAGGAAGTCAAGTTGCAGAAGCCAGCATTTCAGCAACATTATCAGCCACTGAATCAAGGACATTATACATTTGACACAGGGCAGCACAGAAGACGCTTAAAGTCTTACCAAAAAGACAGATTAATACTTGTTTTGTAACTGTCTCGGACACAAGCCCAATTTACTCACCTTAAGCCAAGTGTGACTAGGTTGCTTGGTTGATAGCTCAACACCGACTTCAGACCAGTGTTTTAAACCAAGTAGGCCATGAAAAAAGCTATCTCAGGAGCGATGACTGCCACCTCATTTGTTAGTTTTCTGTTCGCTGCAGTGGACCTTGCAGAAGCCCAGAGTTGCAGCAGCATAGTCATCTTCCTCCTCTACTTCAATCACTTCACGGTTGATTTTGCACGTTTTGTTTCTGGCTTTGATTTTTTCTTACTGGGAATTTTGCTGCTTATAATGAAAGAACTGTTCTCCTAAGAAAACAGAAGACAGCATTATTCACAAGTCTAGTTTTGAGACACTTTAAAGGTAAGATTGTGGTAGTAACTTTGCAAGCTTTAAGAACTCTTCTGAGAACTACAGAATTCCTATACATTCCAGCACTATTTCAAGGAGGACAGTGTGGACTCTCAAAACAATTTCCTTCTGCATTACACATCAGGATTCACAGGTATCACACAGTTAACTCTGGATCTAAGCTCAAGAATTAGGTACTCAAAACATTATCTAATTCTTTAACCTCAGTAGAGAAAGAAGGTTAGAGAGTTTCTGAAGTTAAGGAATATTTACTCACCACTACTCTGGCATCAAAGGCCTCTTGATTATCAGAATTCAAGTTATCATCGTCATCATCACTGAAACATAAAAGTCAAATCAAACTCTGTACTTTTACAGTAGCCTAAAATGTGTAAACTTTTCCTACTGCAATCCCTGGTTTCTCTTAAGTGTATGGGAGTGCTATAGCTTGTAGGTGGAAGAAAACACTACTTCTACATGCAGTTGTCCTCAAATGATGTTTCTCACAGCAGAATTACATCCTAACTAGCAACATCAGCAGGACAGAACAGCACTTAGCAGCAGAACAAAGATTTAGTAGTAGACATCAACAGTAGCATTGAGATATTTAGGATTACACTGGCAAACAGGTTAGAAAGTCAGCAAGTTAGAAGACAAGCCGAATACAGCCAAGAAAATAAGAGGATAGGCCGCAACTAACAAGGGTGCACACCTATCTTCCTGATACTACAACTGAGAAATACGATCTCCACACTGCCATGGAACAAGTATGAAATCCAATTCCACTACTGTCCGCAGGTTCTTCTCTCAAGATAGAAAGAACTCCCCAGAAAGAGATGAAGCCATTTTAGTACGATGGTTTCAACAAGTGGTACTGGGAGGACTGGTTACAAAATGTAGAAAATCTTCTAGTACTCATTTATATATAAAGAACTGAGTGTCTGGCTTGCATGTCTTCTACAGAACTTTTTTTCTTCTGCTCTTTTGTAAGAGAGCAAACTAATTGTTATTGCTTGTTTTACAGGCTCACCCTAATATTTCAACTTACATAATTTAGCAGTTTAAGTGATTACTAAAGTGAACAGTAGCCAAAAGACAGCTTTGTACATTTACACTGCCTTTTAGGCTTTCTAGTTTTAAACTGCTGAGTATACTTACAACATTAAGTGTTATTGCTGATTTACTGATCCCTGTATTTCAACTTAACTGTTTGACCATAAAGACCTAAGATACTTCAACGCTTAGTAAAATAAAAAGGAAATTTAAAAAATCCTTTAGTCTCTGCCATGAAACGCTTCACTTGTTCATTTTGGATAGCTAAAGAAACTAATTTCAGAAAATACTTTTGGTTTTTTTTAAAAACATTTCTATCGTGTCATTTTAATGAGATAGTACAAATCACCACTTGAAACAATGATCAGACTTTAGATTAAAAATACCTTATTCTATGAGAAGGTTCAAGTCACATTTACAAGCACAGAGTCCCAAGTGACTGAGTGTTTTGTTCCCAAAATAAACAATGCTTTCATAAGCAGATATTCACATTTAGATTACCTAATGCTGATATAGGCTAAAAGGACAGCATAAGAACTGAACTTGATATACCTAGAACCCTGTCACAAAATCGCACACTACTACAAGCAACTGTGCTACCTCCTGAATTCCTCAGCTGTAACAGCAGCAGATTGCACTGGCCTGGCTGGGACGGAGTTAGCTTTCTTCGTAGCACTTGCATGGTGCCGTGTTGGATTTGACTGAGGCAGTGTTGATGCCCTCCCCACTCCCGCAAACAGGCCGGGGGTAACCAAGAGCTGGGGGCAGCTGGGGTGAGGTGTCAGGCACCTACCTGTACACGCACCACAAACGTATTTTGGTTAACAACAAAAAAGCAAGTTTTATACCACCTAGAAATACAAAGATGAACTTACTTCATCTCCTGGATAGGGGAAATAGGGCCTTCATCATCTAAATATTTGTGTTTCCGTACTGCCAAACATTCTCTTTCTAAGTCTTCGCTAGCTTGAAGGGCTTTTAAAGCCTTTTTGAGATGTTCTTCATATTTAAGCACTTCAATGTACTGGAAATATCCCTTTGCAGCTGCTTGCTAAAGAAAAATGCATCAGGTGAGATCTTGAAAACATCACTATAAAGCAAATAAATAAAGCATTTCTATTATCAACTGAATTGTAATATTACATTGGCACATACATTTCATCTGTGTTTGTCTTAAAGGCATTAAAGAGACAATACCAAGTGTCCTGTTTCACAAAAATAAAAACAGATTTGTTACACTGTAGCCCATCAAGTAAAAGCACAAGATACCAAATTTAAATTCACTTTTTTTAGACTACATACAAAAATAGGACATTCATCCCACAAAACAGAGGACTCACCTCATAGCCAAGAACCATCTTTAAGGGAATGTGTTTCTTCCCATAATGTTTTTCAACAAAAGGGAACTGAAAACCTCTATCTAGAAGCCTTCTCTTTTGCTCTTGCGGTGATGCTGTCAGTGGCGGCCTCCCCGTAGGCATGTGTGTGCTCTCATACTTTTTCTTCTTCTTCTTCCCTGAGCCACCCTTGTATCTTCGGTGTGCAGCAGCCTTAAACTTCCTTCCCCTGAAGTGATAGGCAAAAATGGCTTTCAAATTGAGCTTTGACTTCTGCTTTTTGGAAGTTTCCACTGATTTCACTGGACTTTGAGGAGACAGAGAAGAATCTGAACTTTCATTGTCAGGCACTCCTGCAGCAGATTCTGCTTGCTGCCTTGAAGGTTGAGATCTCTTTTGCTTTGAAGATGCAATGGAGCACTTAGGATGGTATTTGCTGCCACTAGCAGCAGAGAGGTTGCTAAAAAAGAAACAATATTTACTTTCAAGACAATGTATACTTTTATGATGTATCACACACATTCTGTACAAGAATTAGAAACAAAAACTCACATTTCTGAATCACTGCTGTCCAGGAAAACCTCAGCTGAAGCAGCTGATGACTTACACATACTGTTAAGCTGATCTGAAAACTCCTCAGGAGCAGCATTCTTCTGCCTTGACCAGGAAGACTCCATTCGTGTGTTTGTTTCACATGCATGTACCTTACGTGGTTCTTTCTGCTGACTGCATATTAGCTCTTGGGCATCAGGGTAATCCGAGCCAGAAGCCTGGGATTCATCTGAATCAGTCATGTTTCAGGTTACCCTAAAAATCAATGACAAGATGAGGAATTAAAGAAGCCTTTAACTACCCCAACAAGGTAAACCTTCAAGAACAATCTGTCAGCAAACTTCAACATAGATTTTCCTATGAACGACAAGCAAATGTATTGACCAACGGTTGAGTTGCAGCCACTTATCTCGAGATATTTGTAGTGTAATTCAGCTCTTACAGCTCTTTTGGTCCAACTCTTGCTCAAAGG
The DNA here is from genome assembly GCA_013400535.1 of Scopus umbretta. NCBI lineage: Eukaryota > Metazoa > Chordata > Aves > Pelecaniformes > Scopidae > Scopus > Scopus umbretta. The sequence continues at coordinate 37,744 of VZTL01012671.1, forward strand.
CTGATCTGAGTTGCATCAGACTGTTCAGAAACTTGTAGGGATGAGTTCCGAATGTTTTAACCCTCCCCCTACTAGGAATATGTTTTCCCTCAAATAAACATGCGTACATGTAGCCAACATCTTATACGTGTAAGGATACTGCAGTTTTAATTTATACACAAATACTCACTTCACTGTGATTTACAACCTTTTTCAACTAACCTAAGACAGTGTCGCCACCAGAAGCAATGCCATCTTCCCTCTGTTCTTTTGCTAGCTACGCGATACCTAAAGCCTCCTGCTCTAACAATCTCAGTGCTTTGTTCACTACTTATCAACCGACAGAGACTAGCCCCAAAACCAAAATGTTAATTTTCAGTCGAATCTGCAAGACAACCCAATCCACCCTTCAGCTGCCTAAGTCTACACAAAAGCGACTGAAACACACAACGGAGGAACCTGCCCTCCCTATGTAATTGCCTTGAGTTACTTTACCTGCTTGTTAGTCATTTACTAGCCCTGTAGAGCTGTATCTTTGTAATTTTATTGTGCTTTTTACAGTTTCACAAACCCATTATCATACACATTAGTATTTCAAATGTAGCTACACACAATTTAGCCTCTGAAGACACTATAGCAGAACTCATCTAACATCCTCGGATAACCTGCTGCTGTCTGGATAACGGTTTCATGTTTCACAGTACAGATTACTGCACAGATTCAGAAGGCTTCCCAAAAGCATAGGAAGACAAAGGCATGCAACAGCAAATTGAGTCTGAAAATACAGTAGATACACAGAGACTAGCAGTAAAAAATAAGAATAGCAGCCAGAACAAATAGCTATAGAACATGAGCAGCCATGACTGCTCACAGTATTAAGTTCCATTTCTTCTCTCACCCGTACAGCCACGGTGACCTCTAAGTTATCCTCAGAACAAAGAGAATAAAAATAGCACAAGTCTGCTGCAGTTATGCACCAGTAATTGATTTTTAAACAGTCTACATTTAGATGACTTCTTGCATCATCTACCTGTTCAAGGCAGAGCCTACTCTGCTGCATTTTTCAAAATAAAAATACTTCATTCCAAAACGGCACTAAATGCAGACTCACTAAAGCTTAAACTCACCCTAATGCTCTTAAAATAGCGGCACGGGGCCCAATCTGCCCTTCACTGTGAGGAAAGATGATTTTTGACAGCAGCCTGCACCCACGCCCTGGACCAACTGCAGGCACACCGCTAACATCGGTTCACCCAAGGCCTGACGATCACAGCGCCCAGAAACAGAACAGCCTACCACCAAAGCAGGAGCACACGCAACAACAGCACTCCAGCTACACAGGCTGCGGCTGGTACTTCCAGTTAGCAGCTCAGCATCGTTTACTGCCTCTACTGCAGCTCCGTTCCACACAGATCCCTTCGGGAAGAAAGACAACCAACATGTAACTGGCTGATTGTTTCACACGAACTTCTCTCCCCGCAAACGAACCATCGATTACCTGGCCGACATCTACCCCAAGTTGAAAGGCGCTGAACACACCGCTCGCTCCCCCCTCGCCGAGCCCGGCCGCCAGCAGCGCGCTGGGGCCGGCGCCACAGCCATTTTGTACGCGGGCACGCACCAAGCTACCGCAGACCCGGGACGCCCCACCGGCACCGCTCCCGGGGAGGCCCTCGCCCACGGCCGCCACACAGCCCGCTCCCGACGACAACCCCGCCGGGGCGGGGCACGCCGGGCCGGGGCGCCCG